>PVIA01007951.1:0-77287 GCA_004024845.1 Tonatia bakeri
TTCCTTCCTTCCTTCCTTCCTTCCTTCCTTCCTTCCTTCCTTCCCCCAGAGTCAGTGAAGCACCAAGTATAATTACCATTTAATAAATGCTTTTCTGTTGATGGTGAAATGTTCTTTCACAATTACAGACTACACCTGCCTGTAATCCAGGTATGATAGGTCATGGGAGAACAGTAGTGGGATGTTAAAGTTGAGGAACTCTGGAGTCTTATCATTATTATTAACAAACGGAAAGCTTGGATACAGTTTTAAACAATTTCTTTATATACACTGAACCAGCTACCGTCAAGGGTTGGAAGTAGAAATAAATGCAAAAATTTCATCATGGATTGTAGCATATAGAAAAAAGACAAAGAACATTGTAAAATGCCAAGATTTCTTCAAACTTTAGGGAAGTTACTACTCTAAATATAAGTTAAGATATACTGATTTTTTATTCCCAGTGAGAACACCAGATTTTTCTCTACGTGTATGTTTTCTCTTGACATGACATACTGAGAAAATCTACCACTGAATTCTGGAGATGATGCCATAATCACTAATTTCACAGGGAAAAAAGATGACTCACTTTGTTGTTGTCATTCTTGGTAACAATTCACGGCACTGTTGAATTAGGGGCTGATGTTTTATCCAGACATCAGCATGAATATGAGTGTGGGGAATTTTAAATTAAGAGCTAGAAAGGACCCAAGAGCACTTCTGCTTTCTAAATAAGGAAACAGATCCTTAACGAGGTGACACTCTTTACATGGCTAACATATTGCAAACCCAGCCCATTGGACCCTACACTAGTGACTTTTCCAGTCAATCAGGCTGCCTCTGTGAGCTCTTTGGCACTGCCAGTAGGGCAGGACTTATAGGTCTTGAGAAATTGCTCCCAAGTGTTGCCTGTTTTTTATAAAAGTTTTCATAGGGCTCCGCTGATGCCTTCACTTTGTATAGAGCTGTGGATGTAATCGGTATGTGCTTGTGTGTACGGAACACACCTACCTGACATATAAAGAAATGAGACACTGTAGTGAGAACTTTTGTTCTAAATAATGCTGAGTCATTGCTAACCTGGTTTGTTTGTCTCTGTGATTAAAGGAAATTAAATGGGATGACCGCAGATATTTGATGTGGGGAAGACAGACTGAAGATTGGAGAAAGGTGGAGGAAGGATAGGTTTTGAACTGGGCAGTGGCTGTGCTCTGGGCTTGCTGGCAGAGAGAGGTTGCCCTCTCTTTTCTTTTATTCTCTTATTCTTGTTCCCCTACTCCTCAACAGAGTTTCAGAAGTTTCTGTCTTCAGTCGAGGAGATGAGATAATACCTGTCTTCCTGAAAGGAAAATTTATTTATTTTTTATTTTTTAATGTTTGTAATTATTATTTTTATTTAATCTTTATCATATTTTTCCTATTACCATTTAGTCTCCTTATGCTCCCCTCCCCCGCTAGCAATCACCACACTGCTGTCCATATCCATCAGTACTTTTTCCTTTTTGCCCAGTCCCTGCACCCCCTAACTTCCCCCGCCCCACTAGCTGTCATCTGCTCTGCATCTATGTGTTTGTCTCCATTTTGCTTGTTAGTTCAGTTTGTTCATTAGATTCCGCATATGAGTGAGATCATATGGTATCTGTCTTTCTCTGACTGGCTTATTTCACTTAGCATGATATTCTCCAGGTCCATCCATGTCATTGCAAAGGGTAAAATTTTCTTCTTTTTTATGGCCAAGTAGAATTCCATTGTGTAAATGTGACAGTTGTTTAATCTACTCATTTATTGATGGACACGTGGGCTGCTTCAGTATCTTGGTGATTGTAAATAACACTACAATGAACACAGGGGTGCTTATGTTCTTTTGAATTAGTGTTTTGGGGTCCTTTGGGTATATTCCTGAAAGTGGGATTGCTGGGTTGAAAGGTGGATCCATTCTTAATTTTTTGTCCCCATACTGCTTTCCACAGTGGCTGTACCAGTCTGAATTCCTACCAATAGTGCAAAAGGGTTCCCCTTTCTCCACATGCTCACTAGCACTTGTTTGTTGATTTATTGATGATAGCCATTCTGATGAGTGTGAGATGGTATCTCATTGTGGCTTTAATTTGCATTTCTCTGATGATTAGTGACATTGAGTGTCTTTTCATATGTCTATTGGCCATCTGTATGTCCTCTTTGGAGAAGTGTATATCCAGTTCCTTTACCCATCTTTTGATTGGGTTGTTTGTTTTTTTGGTGGACAGGAAAATTTAAAAGAAAAAATATATTGTATGTAATCTTTTATTGATCTTAATTCCTATTTCTTGTAGGGATAAGCCTATGGAGATGGTTGACCTGTCCACTACAAACAAACAAACAAACAAACCCTAAACCTTTGAAAACTCTCCCTCTTTCTCTTTGCACCTTTTTTTGGGTAACTCCCGCTAGGCCTTGGCTGTGTCTCTGACACAGTGAGGGTCACGGGGCCTCTCTGCACATCACCACTGAGCTACTGAAGTGAGGCAGACCCCAGTGCTTGCTCACCAGCATTATAACAAGCTACTCGCCTTTGTTCCTCTTTTCAGGGTGATGAATTGCCCCAAAGCACAGGTCTTCCCTTCCCGAGAGACTTTGAAAAGTACATCTCTCTTCCAAAATTATGGGAACCTTAATTTGTAATAAAATTACATGAATGAGTTGTGGTAAGTTTTTGGCAGGACCTAGAAAATAATGGTTTCATTGAAACAAGAATCACTGAAACAGTGCTTTTTTAAATGTAATTAACTCAAATCAGCCCTCATTGTTAGAATTAAGAGATTTCCTCCACAAATCTCTCTGCCTTCCACAGACTTCAGTATGGAGGTCTAGGGACTAGAGCACAGAAAATCGTTTTAACAAATCTTCCTCTTTTTTCTGCAACAGAGAATAAAGGTTCATTCCCTTTCATTATCTTCCCTGAGAGATCTCAGGTTTCCAGAGTATTTATAGACTGGTTAAGACATGGTGAGAAAATATACCAAAGGTGAAAAAAAGGAGAAGTTGGAGAATGTCACTTCCACTGAGGCAGATTTTTTAGTAACCATGTGAGGAGCTTGGGGACCACTGTTGTTTAGTGTGGAGGGCACTGCACTTTTGCTAGGACAGGAGCTCAATTTGTGGAACCACGGTTTGTGTGGTGGTTACTGCCATTGGGTGACTGTGGGGCGGTGATCCCAGAGTGGGTTGAGAGGAGGCAGGTGTACTGGAATGCCACCATGAGCTCTGCTTCGCTGGGCAGTCCGTTGTTACACAAAATGGCATCTAAGTCATATAAAGAATAAGTGACATTATTTTCAAACAATGTTTATTTTTAAACATCGGTAGACTTGACAGTGTTAGAGATGCGGAAGAGTGGGAAATGGCTCTCTCCTCTGAAAACTTCAAGTAAAAAAACAACATGGCTGGAAGCCTGATTTGTAGCTTTTATTTTTCTTTTCCAAATAAGGGAAATGAAAAGACTTTACCTTTTTGTTCTTAGCACCACACCCCCAACACTGACTCTTTCTCTCTATTGCAGGTGAGAAAAAGTAAGGAGGTATGTGACTGTACTTTCATTGGAGAGGAAAACAGGCAGCTGATTAGATAAAACAAGGCTGATTGGAGAAGGAGGAAAGGAAAGTTTACAGGTTAAATCTTTTTTTCTTTTAGGGTAGGATGGATCAATTACAAAACATCAAGGTTTTACATGTGAACACATTTCATGTTTCTATTAAGAAATATTGTGATAATTATTGGGTTCCATTCCATCTTTCAAGTAGGAACCTATGATCTTTTCTAACTTTCATATGGGATGCCTTTCATATTAAATGATGGCTGAGGAGCAGAGGAAAGCTCAAAGTCACTGTTCCCCTTTTAATAAAGGTAAATGCACAAGCGGGACTGGTTTCAAAAGCTACTTTATAAAAGTATTTTATTTTTCTTTGATTGGGTTCAGCACACACATGGCCCACAATTTACAGGAGTGTACAGAGAGAGGTCAATTTCGACCACTGTCCCGTGCCACCTAGCTTTTCACACCAAAGACACCCATTATTATTGTTCTGTTGTTCTGGAGTTAGTGTATTAGAGGCTTCTTTTAAAAACACTTTTGAAATCATCTGATAACATCTGGTCCTTCCATTCAAACATTAGCTACCCGGAAAAGTTTTTTAGTCTCTTTTTAGCAAGAGGAATGGGTAAAACCTCAGATTTTCTTTGCACAATGGTAGCCCCTCATAACAACCCTGAAGAGTCGGTACAGCCAACCCCCCTTTCTTAGATGACAAAAAGTGTGAGTCCAGGATATTGTGTAATTTTCCCACTCAAACAGGTCACTACTGGCACAAGCAGGTTTCCCATCCAGGTGGTCTGGGACCACACCTTACTCTTCCCGCTATAGAGTTAGTGGAGCTTGGCCATCACAGAGGCCTCTTCCGGCACTGGTTAGACTTCCTCCATGTGGGTGCAGATTGGTTTCCCTGTTTTGAAATCATGCTTCATATTAGCTTATAAGAAAACTTCAATATTATATGACTAATATGCAGAATTCCAACAAAATACTAGTGCATGCATACAGAGGCATGCACTCCTACAACCCAACATGCACTGCTCCTGCCCAATTCTGGTGACAGGCTTAATTGGTGCTATGATTCACAAATACTCTCGGGAAGGGAGGCTGAGCTTGTCTCTTCCATTCAGTCTCAGTAAAACATATTAAGAAAGGAGGTGATTCAAGGCAGCTTTCTGCAAGGGCCAGGCAATTGGTTATCATCATTGGGGGTTCATATCTGCAAATTTGTCATCTTTGTCTCAAACCTCCAATGGCATCCCATTCCTACTCTGGGGTTGTGTTTCTGACAGCAACAACCATGAGGCATCCGAGGTTGTCAGCGGCTCTCTCAGTTTCCAGTTGGATTTTACTGCTTTGCGGATTCTTACTTGTATACATCCTGATTTGCTTACACGTGGTCCAGTTTTTTTTTAAGACCTTCTGCAAATTTGGTTGTGATAAACATACATTTACTTTAGAATCACTTTTTAAATAGTGACCGTAAATAGTTTCTGAAGCATTAACAGGAGGACATTTTGTTCCTCATTTTTACCATGTCACTTTGAATTGTCATCAGTAATTGGTTTGCATTATCTGTGTGCTACTGCCCCCACTCTCCAAGGGTAGTAATTTTGGCATTATCTTTAGTCTGTGTACACAGTTCTGAAAAGGACCAAGGAGAAGATGAGGACTTTTTTTTTTTTAAGATTTTCTACGTGCATGGGCTTATCATCAGTTTTTACAAAGAATTGAGCGTTCTGCTGTTTATCCCTGATCTTGCAACACTGAAACATTCCTTAGAGCTCTAAATGGGCACCTAAAAATCAAAGCCTGCAATTATCAATGTACTAAGATGTCTTTTTTCTTTTGTTATATTAAAAGCACAGAAACATACCTGACCTAGATTAGTATTTTTTTAGGAGTAGAAGAATAGGCTTTTAAATTGCTTTGTAACTATATTAAAGTTCATTGCAAACACTATTAACTTTTTTCTTTTCTCAGTCATCTACAAAAGAAGTTTCTTGAGAGTAGTATTCCTCATTTGTGATATGAAATGAGAAATTGTATGCAGCATCTCCATTCTCTCCCAGGGAAGAACTGACAAGAAGGTGACGAGAGAGTTGTCATAGAAACATAGGGCCACAGTGCCTTGGTAGTCAAGGCTGGGTATGGTGGGTCCCTTCTGCAGGCTGCTGGGGAAGAGCATTGTGGGGGGAGAGGCCAAGACCACACTCACCGTCAGAGCCAGACCACTGATCTGTGGTGGGAAAGCTCTGCTCTTTGTACACAGGGCAAATTATTTTCATTCGTGCTCTAGCAGATGTTCACATTTGGACCGAACGTGTCTCATTGAAATGGATATGCTGAAGCCCTACCCCTCAATGTGAATAGTATTGCACTCAGGGATATTGGAAGGTAATTACATTTAGAAGAGGTCCTAGGATGGGGCCTCTAATAATGGAATTAGTGCCCTTGTAAGAAGAGCACTCTCTCTCTCTCAACCCAGGAAGAGGGCCCTCCTGGGAACCGAATCAACTAGCATCTTGATCTTGGACTTCCGGCCTCTAGAACTAAACTAAATAAAGTAACTCAATGAATTCCTGTTGTTTAAGCCACCCAGGCTGTGACATTCTGTTACTGGCAGCCAGAGCTGACTAAGCCAACTGTATACTTTAATGTTACTACTCTGACAGTAACATTTTGATTTAAAAGCTTATCCCTTTTACTTGGTGTTGATTTTTGCTCTGGTCTGAGCCAGTTCTTGCTTATGACTTTGAGATCCTATTAAATCTAAAGTCCTTGTATTATTCAGTGGAGACAGTTATTCTCCAAATGCCTCCAAGTTCAAAAACTGGTGGTAGATTTCCCCAACCAAGGGTATTTAGTTTTCTTTATTACATTTCTCTGATCATTCTTTCATAGCACGTGATCACCAACACCATCTTCACTCATTTTATTTCTTCTCCTTTGTCTATGTGTCTCCACTGGAATCTTAGCTCTGTGAAGGTCAGGGCTTGTTCTGTTTTGTTCCTTTCCTCATCTGCAGCCGCTAACACCATGCCCAGCTCCAGCAGGTGCTGAATGGATGACCCAGGAAAGCGCATTGCTGGGGTGGGATGAGGGTCGTGCTAGGCAAGAGCATCTCTGAGTCACTGCTATCTTTGTCCCTGAAAAAGCCTAAGGAATTCTTGGCATGATATTTTTTTCCCAGGGTGTCTCTTTCTTTCCCCCTCTCTATTACTTGCTAGGATGCTGTTGAACTCTTTTTCTTCCTTTCTTTTAAAGGGACCAATCTAAACTGACATGTGTCAAAAAAATAACAAAAAAAAACAACCCCCTAACACTATGTCAGTAAAAGGGATTCCCCAGAACCTTGAGGAGCTGAAGGAAGGAACTGAGAAACTGCTTGGCCACAACTGTCATATCAAACAGATAAACAGATTATAATTTACGCTCAGAACCAAGAAGAAATCTAGCACAGACCCAGAAGACAAAGATCTCTGACTCTCCTTTGTTTCAGGCAGACTATAAAGCTAGGGTCATTAAACACTTACATTTAGAAAAGAGGGAGAAAAGATTTCTCCATCAAGCAATTAGGAGCCCTAATTGCCTTGTAGTATGATGTGAATTTGCATACAGATAAGGAGAAAACTGTGGGTGGAGTATATGTAGATTTTCGTAATGTAGTTGATAATTCTGTTTTCAGCAGAGCGCCCCGACCATTTTCTCACTGGGAGAAAGAGGACGATTAGTCACAGTTGGGGAACCAACTTGAAAACAGGCGATGTGAAGTCCAGCAAACAATCCCAGACCGGGACATGGAAAGGGAGCAGCATGTGAGCCTGTTATAAAATATTATTTACAAATGAGTTTAGTTTCTAAATCTGTCAGTGACACAACTTTTTTTGGAAAAAGATACAGGGTCCTTAAAAAGTAAACAAAACAATAGTTTAGCATAACTATTCCAGATACCAAGAACAGAGAGAAATTTCTTCTATAGTACTCATCTAGAAAATAATGTGTTACATGTTGTATCCTCAGTAGCATTTTCACAGTTAATACAAATGTTGTATGGGATTACGTTAATACTGCCCTTCAACAGATAAATACTTCAATGCCAAAGGTCAATGCTTGCCATTTATTCTTGAATTTCATGAAGCATGATAGTAATCATCTTCACCATTAAATGTATCAGGTTGATTGAAAAAATTATTTTTGGTTGGGAGGCAAGCTAAAAAAGAGATAAATGCAGAAAGCCAATAAATCTGTGTAAGTGGGGACTAGAACATTGGAGAGGTTTTCAGTAATAGCAAAAAATAATATTTATCAAGAGTCACCTGGTACTGGCTACTGTTGCAAACACTTGACATCTTTTTTTTTTTTTAAGATTTTATTTATTTATTTTTAGAGAGGGAAGGGAGAGAGAGAGAGAGAGAGAGAAACATTAATGTGTGGTTGCTGGGGGACATGGCCTGCAACCTAGGCATGTGCCCTGACTAGGAATCGAACCTGCGATGCCTGGTTTGCAGCCAGCGCTCAATCCACTGAGCTACACCCACCAGGGCATCTTTTTTTTTTTAAACTTAACCTCCTAACTGCTGTATAAAGTTGGTGCTATTATTATCCTCATTTCTTTAGTGATGGTGCTCATATAATTAACTGTTCCAAGATTATACAAATAGTAGATGGCGGAGGTGGATTTCAACCTAGGGAGACTGATAGAGAACTTGCATGCCTTCCTACCATTCTACAGGTCCCCACCAAACACATAAAAAGAGAAGGGAATAGAAACCAGGAAAAATATTAAAGATCCGGAATATCATTCATTGAGAAAACTCTTCCAGGAAGAAAGAAAGAAAAAACAACAGAACAACACAGCATCAGGAAAAGTGCTGAAAAATCAAGCCAAATGTTGTTCTGTTGGTTTGTAATTAGGATGCATTTATACCTGCCTTTTTGTGGGCAATTATGGTCAAATTAATATATGTGGGAATCAATAGAATAAGATTGGCAATAAATATGGCCAAAGAGATGAAAAGGGAATTTTGGAGAAAGTGATGGAGAAAGACTTTATTTTAAGAATATAAGTTGAGAGAAGCCTGCGATTATCATCTATGAAACCGTAACTGACATGGCTGAAGCAGATACAAAAATTATTCATGAAAATAGGTGGGAAAGTAAATACAGGGCGTGAAGTGGTTGCTATGCTGTCCTCATTTAGTGACAGACCCATGGCATTGTTACCCCAAGTGTTGGTGTGGGCGGAATATGGAACATCTATTGCTGTGTTTAACAACTTACTTAGAATAATGACAAAACAACTACTGAAAATAGAGATGCTTTCAGCCTATGAGAGCAATGCCCAGGAAGGTCATCATGGGCCTTACCCAGCCATGTGTTTCTCAAAAAAATGAAAGAGAGAAATGGAACTGAAGTGGTCAAATGTGCCTTTGAAGTCACACAGACCCAGGTTTAAGTTCTGACTGCATGGTTCACTGAGAAGTTATTTAATCCCTCTGAGTCCTAGTTTCATCACCTGCCAACTGCATATAATCATACTTCACTGGGCCATTGGGCTTGGCACATAATTGGCACTGAAAAAAATGTTGGCTGTTATTATGATTAAGATGACCCTGTGTATGTCTGTGTGATGTGCTCAAAAAAAAAAACAAAAAAAAAAAAACCCTTTTTCTTCCGTTAGGCTGAGGAGGTTGAGGGTTTCAATTTTATTTTACCCTGAGCTGAGATTCTCAGGCTCAGCTCTGATTTCTGTTTGTATCTCTAGGTGCATGATGGGAAATTGCTGCAACCTCCCTTCATCTTGGGAGATACATACTTCTGTGGCATTCTCTTACAAGTGACAGCAGCTTGGATATTTACTTCTTGATTACCTTTCCCTAGTAGCTTTCCATTACACATTGATTTCCTATATATCTTTCTGGAACTTGCTCTTTTGGTTACTTGGTTTGTTTCTGATGATCCTTTCATGACTTTAATGTGGAAGGAGAATGACATTGTGCACCTGCCTTTCTTGCGAGATGGGATTTCTTTAGTTTGCTGTTATCGGCTAGATTGAGAGCCCCTGAGTCTAGGGGCCAAGCATACCATAAGTAACAGCAATGAGAATTCTCAGATAAGCTTCCTGAGATGGAAATGACAAGCTGAATAAAGGACAAAGTAGTGTGTGCTTGTTATGACTCACGTGTTGCCCAGAACTTCAGTCCCTGCCCCATTTGGTTTCAACCAGTCATGTCGGGTGATCTGGACCGAGGCCTGTGGGTGACGCTGATGACTATTTTGCTGAAGCAAGGTCAGCAGTCAGAGTGGAGAGCGGCACCCTGGGGAATGCAGCTATGACAGTGGCCCAGAAAATTATAATTTATAAAATTATTTCCTAAATTCTAACAATATTTCTCATTGCTGGGCAGTGTCATTTTTTTGGCCTTATTATTATTTTTTTCTATTTGCTTTGTGAGCAGGTGACTCTTTTTCACTGACAACAGTTAGGATTGACCTGAGAGAAAAACGGCAAGAAAGAAGTTGTTCAGAATTTGAAATTATATACTTCCACTCCCATCATACTGATAGTTTCAAAAAAGTCAATAGAGGCATAATTTTAAAAAGGGACCACCAGCCAAAAACACTTTACAGTGGGAAGCAAGTAGTTGACTAGGATGTGAGACTCTGACTACTACTTTGTTATTTTTATAAACTGTCATCTACCTTGAAAGACATAACTTTGGAAAAATGTATAAAATTGAAAACACATTGACAATAAAAGCACGCTCACCCTGTCCTCTCTTTGCCTTTACCTCAGCTTCATATTTTGTGGCTGCAGTCACAAAAAGGAATGACAGGTCAATGAAGAATACTGTAATCTCATTTAATCTTTAAAACTTTATTTATGTGCCTTCGCTGGCGAGTAACTGGAGCCCAGGGCTTGTCACCATAGACTCCTTGGAACTGTGGCTTCTGTGAGTCGCTTAACCAGGGTTTCCGAAATGGAATCCACTCAGCAATGCAGTCCACACCCATGTTTGCTTTAGATTTTTTTTTTAAAGGATGTTTTTAATTAACCAGGTAAATATATCACAGAGAACTTCAGCCACCAATTAAGTGTACTTTGAGAAAGAGACAGAGAGATGAACAGAACTGAGATGTCTATATTATGTTAATGAGACTTCAGGCAGCTACACTTCCATGATGGTCCCCTCTGGGTTACCCAAGGCATGCACCACCTTTCCGGACTTATTCTTCACCATCACCCAAAAACTACCAAGATCATCTCTCTGAACTCTTCCTTGCATTCACCTTTGTCTTTTTCAGGCTGGTTTCAGGCTGGTTTTTGGTACACATCGAATCCAACAATGAGAAGGAGGGAATGGATGAAAAGGAATGGGGCTCTCCATTCAGAGGTGCTGAATCTAAACTTTGGTAAGTGGTGTGGAACTACATTATGGGTGGAACCCTTGTATAGAGGCAAAATGTCTACTTGTCTCAAATTTTTCACATTAAAAAATTAACATCTATTTCGGAGAAGATAGGTAAAGTTATTAACGTGTTCTCTGGCAGAGGAGGAAGGCTGCAGAAGGCTCCTGGCTGCTTTCCTTGGGGAGGGCACCTCCTCTGGGGTGGCAGACAAGTGAAGTTCAAATTCCAGTTTCCTTGTTCCACTTGAACAACAAAGTCTGCTATAAAGCCTCCCCCCTTCCCCCCTTTTTGTTTTGTTTTCTTTTGTTTTTAACCATCTAATGAAAGAATTCTGGATATAGATTAACTTCTTTCCCTCTTTCCCACCTCCTTTCCTGCCTACCCCCACCCCACCCCCAACTGTTTTGACAGCCAGGGACTAAGCACCACAGTGCTTTAATGGAATTCCTACTTCCAGGAGAAAAACCCTTGTTTTTCTTAGAAAAAGGGTTTTCTCTGCTTCTAATGTAACTCTAATCTGGCTCTTCTGATTTCAATTTCCCTGCATCCCTTCCCTCCAAGTTTCAGGAAGGAGCAATGAAGCAATCCTACTACATTTCTTCTGGAAGTAGCAAAAAGGTGGCTTTCAGAACCCTATGCTGAGTGAGTCAGAACATAGATACTTTTTTCTCCACCATCCCGGCATTTTGAATGAAGGCAGGAAGGCTGAGTCTAAGCCACTGTTGAGCCAAACCCTGGCAAGGCAGAAGTGTGGGAGAAGGGACAAGTGCTGAAGGAAAACAACACTTTCTGTGAGTAAAAAGTCTGGCCTTTGTTCTAGGATACAGTTCAAATGTGCTGACTCATTGGAATGAATTTGAGGCTCAGGTTAGAATTTTCTTCTAGCAGATTTTGTGATTAAACTCATTGAATAAACCCTTTTTAACCTGTTGCATGGCATATACACATAGAGATTAAATTCTGCCCCTTCTCCACCCCCCACCTCTGCATTTATCAAAACCATTGCTGTCTAATTTCTTCTTGCAAAGGGCCCCTGGAAACACATTTGCCTTGGTGTCTCCAGCACTTGGGCTGCTGGGGGAGCCATGCATTCCCATGTCCTTAAGTGCCCTGGATAGGCAGCTTTGGCGTTTCCAGGAGAAGCGGCATTCCTTGAGTAGAAGGCCCACACCCAGGCCACATCTTCAGAGTCAGGTGAGGCTAGAGGTAGGCAGAGATAAGACTCACAAAGGGAAATGATAGATTCCCCTTGTATCTGTCTACCAGAATCTCCTTCCTCAGGCACAGGGTGAAGGGTCTTGTCATTGTTTCTTCTGATGAAAGGAATGTGGCACTTGACTTGCTCCTCTCCTCTTCAAGACTCCGTAAAGGGGTAGGAGACATTTCTTCCCAGAGGGGGTTCCTGACACCCACTCCTACCCACCTGTGAATTCCCGACTTCCCCCTCCGCCTGTGGCTTTGCCTCCTCCCCTCTGTATCTGGCTAATACACTACGGTTCACCTTTCTTGTCGCCTTTCTCCAGACTGGGGAGCATTCCTTCTAGACTGGGGACTCCAGGAGTTTTAGTAAATCTTTGTAGCCTCCTGTCTAGCACTTAATAGATAGATGCACAATTGTTAATTGAATGAGTAAACAAACTGTGGGAGCCCACAAAGCTCTTCTAACTTCCTGAACTGCGCTGGTAAGCCACATTCATGTTGAGCCAGACAGACCAAACCTAACACTTCTTAAAAGAGGAGCTACTTTGGAGGAGGGGGAGGAGGAAAACCACGATAGAAGTGGTCTTCTGGTAAACAAAGTAAGAGCCTTTGAAAGGATCAACAAATAAAAATAAGCTGAGAATCTCTGTTCTACTGTAAAACGAGTATTCTAAACCCACATTCTGGGCTGCCTTGCTTACTCAGTGTGGGGCGCTCACAAATCCAGTTGTCTCAGGTTCTGCACATGTGTTTTCCGTCCAGTTCTGTGGTACAGTTGAAGCCATTAGAATGCTTGTGTGATCTATGCCAATTGTCTCCAACATTTTAAACTGTGCACTCTTCTCAGTGAAAAATGTATTAGCTTATATCTTTTCTTTCTGCATAAATTATATGTGTGTACTACCACCATACTAATACATCATGTACATTATAAAACATCACACATATAACTTAAAAGATGAGATAAAATGTACATAAGAATTCTAAAGCTGTTTCCTCGGGCCTGGATGGATCATTGTTGCCCGCTACATGGACGGCACATCTAGTTTGGAGGTCAGTGCTATAGCTGGACCTCTCCTACTTCTCCTACTGGTGACTTAATGATTTGGACAAAGTCAGAAACTGCAGCAGTGGGCTACTCATTATGCTTCTTCTCCCTGTCTAAGTTTACCTCTCCTCATTAATGAGACTTGTTTATCTCCCAGAAATATGGAGATCAACGGATGGGACCCTTTAAGAGTGAGGTCATTTGTTTGGTGTATTATATATTCATTCATTCCTTCTAAGCTCTATTGTTTTCCAGGAAAATCTTGTTGTATTAGATCACATTGATTCTTCACTTAAGGAGGGTTATAGAGTCATCTGCATCTCTGAATTATGGAATTTTAGCAGTTGTAGGAATTTTAGTGGTGATCTCTAGTCTAGTTATTACTCAGCGACATGAGGCAATGAAATGGAGAAGACAGGAGTTTCCTTAATATGGTCGATAATCCTCATTGCCTGCAAAATCCACTTTCCTTCCTCTTCTCTAAGTTTGTTTACCCTCTACTGAGTGGCCACGTGCTCAAAGGCAGGCTGAGACCCCTCTCCAGCCCCTGGGAGGGCCTCTTGATTAGGGTAAGTCAGTGATGGAAATTCTACTCAGGAGCCTTGCTGAGTGATTGGGCTTGTGCTTGTGTGTGTGACATGGTGTGATCCAGCTTCTTGGAGAGTTTCACTGTAAAAAGGGGCCACAACTGGTAGGCATTCCCTTGCTGCCTCTGAAACGCATCATCTCTATGTAACACAGATACTTCAGCAGCCACCTGAGGACCATGGGGGGGGCTAGTCTACAAGGACAACCTGCCCAGCATGCCTGCCCGAGCAGAGAGACGGACGCATGTAATGGAGCTGTCAACTGGGGCAGTGCCCTGGGACTTCCAGAACTCCGGGCTTTGTGATGTGAAAAATGGTAAATGCCCTGATTGTTTAAACCACTGGTAGTTGCATTTTCTGATATTTGTAACCAAATGCCTCCTAACTGATACACTTATCCAAGGGAGTTAGAGATGTCAGAAGTGGAACAAGAATCCAAAGCTTTACAATAGCTAGTACTACACTGCTTGGTCTGGATTTACAAATAATAGCTTAAAGTAAGTCCTTCATCCGGCAAGGTGAGTTTCTTCCTTTCACTTTGGGAACGTGAGTCCCTATAAACTTAGAAGGTTCTGAAACAATACAAATATTTGATTGTAAGGATGCTCAACTTCTTTGCTTCCATTGAATGTTCAACTCTGGTGACATCTTGATGGGCCTCTTCAGGGAATACACATTTATTTTTTAATATTAAACTCCTCATGCAGGAATATCCAGTTACACTATAAATTTCATATATTGGCAAATATAAGTTGCCTACAGAGGCCTCGGCCAACAGGTCTTTCAGTGAATTAGTGGCAAAACGCCTGAGTGTGGAATCAGGATTTTTGAATGTTCAAACTAAAACCCCACTTGATGCCAGTTCAAGCTGCTTTTGTTGCTGCCAATTAGCCGGGACACTCAGAAATAACCCGGGAGCCTAGAAAGGTAATGAGTGGTTTCAAATCACCCATAGACACCATTGTAAATGGAAAAGCTTTTGTCAACATCTTTAATGGTTTGAGTTGGTAAATTATTAACAGAATATATGTGTAGTTCTCAGCATTTCAAATATACTTACTTTCTGAACAAGAACATTGGAGAACAATCTCTCCTGCCAACCCATGCTGTACGTGCCTGCTCTCCTGTTCCTGCCTCTGACCCTCATCCGGATTATGTCTAGTCTTCCTTCTTTTACAGAGGGGGCTTCTCGCCACACAGCTGAGGGCTCTTAGCTTCCTTGCAAGCTTACCCTTGTGCAGGCTGTGTCATGTGACTAGTTTCATTCCAGTCAACTCCTCCTCTCCTGGTATGTGGGGGAAAGATCACAATTTGCACAAAAGTAAGCAAAAACTTGGATTCCAGTGGAGGCTTTGCCACTTACTTTCAGTAAATCATGTAACTTCTTAGCTCTGATTTCTTTGCCTGTGAATCAGGGACAGTTATACTGTGTGAGTTAGGTACATTTCAGAGATATTGTCAAAATCAAGTGACATAATCCTCATGAATAGGCTGTGAACCTTATGATTCTCAATATTGACAAATTGTATTGCTTGTGCAGATGTTTTTCCTTCATGGGAGGTTGACACACATCCACTCAAATGTTCCAGATTGGACTGACTCAGGAGGCAGGGAGAGCACGTCCACATGCCAATGAGTGGAATGACCCATATGACACATTTGCTGGAAAATATAGAGTGTGGTGTTGTTTTTTCACTAACAGACACTGAGAAACAGATCCTGTTATTATTTTCACAGTAACATTTCCTGACTTATACCCGGCATTCTGGGTAATGTCCATATGCTGGGGGCATTCATTATTGACGAGAAAAGGGGAAAGATTCAGAGGAATAAAGCAAGGGTGAGTGGAAGACACAGGCTGTGCTTTATCAAGGTTTTTATAAAGGGCTCTCACTAATACATTCTTGTGGTTACATCTGTGGGACAGGAGACACTGTCCTGAGTCAGAACACAGTAAAATGTACGATCTGTTACTGTCACTAGCTTGATGATGCTGGGCAAAATATGTGACTTCCTGAGCTGAATTTTAGAATTTTCCCCATCAGTAAAATGGAAATGGTACCTGCTTATGTGGGCTGCTGTATTAAATGGGGTAACACACAAAGTAAGTAGCATACCAGGATGATGCTATGTGTACATGCATGTATGTATGTGTGCATGCATATGTGTATGTGCATGTGCTGATATTACCCAGTTTCTGGTTCACTGAGGGACCACACATTCCACAGATGACTTATTGATCACTTATAAATCACAACACTATGCTGTGAGGCAATGAACTTCGAAGGTGCTTAGAATCTAGACAAGAATATAGAAAAGACAAGGGCCCAGAAAACTAGGACGAGAACAGATGGAAAGTAAATAAAGCTGCTAAATTCAGGCCATCATAGTCTGTAGATACTCAGAATTATTCGAGTTCTTTGGGACCTGAGGAATTCACAGAAGTTGTGCTTCATAGGCAGGACCATGGAGAATGACTATGACCTGAAATGGGGGAAGAAATTCCAAGTGTAGAAGCAACAAAAATAAAGGAATGCCGAAGAGGTAGGAAGAAACTCAGCCTGGCTAGAATGGCGAGCCAATAGTCACTGGTTGGGTAGCAACGTAGGGTCAGACAGCCTTTTCAGGAATGCTGCCTTTGGCTGCAAACCAATGGAGTCTCCTTGGCCATCACTCATGAATTCTTGTTTCTTAAGACATCATCTGCGATGAGCAATGCTTGGGACACCTCATTAGCATGTGATGTACAGCGTGGCCTGGCTTTTCTCTTCGTAAAGAATTTCCTGTTGATCAACAACATGTACGAGGTGGTTTTGGTGTGTTAGGTATCAAGGAAGGTTATAAAGAAAATAGAGAGCATGCAAGATACTTGGCCAGAAGAAGATCATTGTAATTATTGGATAAAACACACATGTAAAGAGAACAAATCTTTTTTCCAGAATAGGTGAGCTTCATGTTTTAGGAAAAAACAGCTTTTTAAAAAATGGTGGCATTCTGTGTTGTTGAAAAAGATAGTGTGGTTGTGAGGTTGGTGTGTGTGCAGAGAAGCTTTTGGAAAACCCGAAACCATGGTTTGACTGGGCTTTGCCTGACGCATCAGAGGCCCAGCAGCCGGGGAACTGTCGGCGTGCCACAGTGCTTCCTGTTTGCCTGGCAGGTTGCTCGTCCTATTTTGATCTTGCTCCGTCAAAGCAAGGATGATGTGTTCAGTGATTTTGTAAAAATCCTCTTGCTCATCTTCTTCTGTGTTCATGGATCATGCAGCTCCGTGTATTCCTCCTCAGCCCGACTCCTGGTGACAGTTTAAGAATTCCTTCCCTCAGTTGCTGACGACTCTTTCGCCTCCTCACCATTTCCTTGAGGTTCTGGAGGAGGACTCCTGGATGCCCCCTGCTCCTTGCTAAGTGTTAGGGCAAATCAATCCCTGACAGCTTTGTTGGCTGCATCAGCAACTTAGAATTAGAATGAGAGGACATGTAAATGTTTTGATAAATACAAAGAAATGGTGTTGTTCTTGAGAATGAGGTCAATTCAAAGCTATGAAAGGTTTTTATAGTCTCATAACACAACTGAGAGAAACAGAGAGCCACCTGCTTACAGTCAGATACCTGCCACGTCTTCAGGAAGGTGAGGAAGAGAAGATGACAAAGATGGCCCAGGTGGACACTCCTGTCGGCTAGAGCTGCCTGGGGTCAGTGACCATGCCCCATATTCCTTTGGCCTAAAGTAGTGCAGGGCACACTGGGGACACTCACTCAGAGCTGCATGTACATGAACAAGTAAACAAACTCCAAAAAGGCTACGTGGATTACAGGTAGCTTCAAGCAGATCCAGAGTCTTCTGAAGCCTAACTTCCAGATTTAGGGAAGAATCACTGTGGCTCTGTCATATCCCTAGACCTGTCACAAGCTCTGGTAATTTGGTGTTTCCTTTAGAGCAAAACCATTAGTAGAGGCCTGAGACCAGGAAGTCCCTATACACCTTTTGTTCAAGAAATGCTAGTGGTGGTTGCAGAATCTCTTTATTACCAGTTTTCTTCTCTCAGACTCCTTGCCATTAATATTAGATGTAATCTCAAAACACCTTTAGAATTTTAACATTTACATTTCATACATAAATTGTAGCATTTAGCATGTGAGCTAAAAATCTGTATCTATTTACTTTCTAAATAAAATATGAATAATTTCTCACAGGGATAAAGGAAGACAGTATTACATAGAAAAAATACATATTGTAACTTTGTCATAGTAATGTCCTTGGAGCTATCATTATTCAAAAAGAAAGATCTATTTGTCACTTGGTCTGAGTGAGAAAGGGGGGATACCGTCGCCTTCTTTGATTACAAAGGAGTCCTAGTGTTTTTCAAGTATTTTTCTCTTTCTTGTCTACCAACCAAAGAAAACAAAACAAAATAAAACAAAACACAAACTGTAAAAACGAAACAACTCACAATAGCAGAAGCAATAACAAAAACAACAACAAACAAAGGATTTAGGTAGACAGCTACCAAAATTAGATCAGCAAATGAGGTTTTGGAATTTCATGTGGCTTATATAAATCCAGGAAAAAGATACTTTGTGTGTTGCTACCAAAAGAAAGTGAGAGACAGGAACAAAGAAGAGAAAAAAAACAAGGAATGAACAAGTTCTGTGTCTGAGACGGCATTTCTCGCTCGGGATATTTGGGGCACAGTGTCCAATCACGTTTTACAAAGACAATGGAGAATTCTGAGGAGGACTTAAAAATGGGTGGGGCTCCTCTTGATTAGTTGTGCATTTTATTCTCACTTCCAAAATCCTGAATGTTTTAAACTTTTGAAAGAGGATTTCTTCCTATTACAGTTTCTAAATGCCTCAAAATGTGGGCGTATGGCAAACCATTTCAAATTTACCTTCAGAGAAATATCCTTTAATTTTGACTGTTCTGGTTCTTCATTTGATTTTTGTATGAGAATCCTCAGCTCACTCTGCTTTCCTGCCTTTAAATTCACTCTCACTGGATGAACCATGAACTCCCATGGCTTTGACGGCTGTTTAAGGCCTGGTTTTTACACCCGTCACTGACATTTCAACCAGTCTTTAGTCGCTTGTCTTAATCAGGGATAGGAGTCTGCATTTCGCCCTATTTTTCTCATTTAAGAAAAATACGATAAAAACCGAACTTAGCTCTCTTGGTTCCCTTGATAAAATCAATGATGCCATCACTTACTGAGTTTAATTTCACAAATATTTACTGGCCTATTATATACCTATTATGCTAAGGTTTAGTGAGCAAAGAGTCACAGTCCCTCATCTCTGGAGTATTAAAGCCTAGATGTATAAATGTATTAGTAAAATAATAATGCAAATATACAATGACTAATAAAGATAATGGTCATGGAAAAACTATAGATTCCTACAAATGTATAGTATAAAGACCTCAGTCCAAATAGTCAAAAATGACTTTCCAGGCTGCACTTCCTTTAACTTCCGCATCTAGTCATTATGACACATTGGCTACTTCCCCATTTTTGCAGTCTCATCCTACTGGGGAAGACCAGAAACTTCTATTTCTGATATTTGGATTACTCCAGTTGGATCCTTGGTGGACTCTTTCTATTGCAGACCATCAGCATATGGCTGCCATGTTAATATTCTTCAGTGTCCATTTTTGTCACTCACTCCCCAACTTAAGAATCTTCAATGGGCCCTATCGCTTGTCGGGGAGACTTCAAGCAGACTTCTTTGCCTAAACACTTTCATTGCGCTAACCCAAAGCACTTCTATCACCACTTCCTTCTTTAGCTTTACCCCGCCGTCCTCCACACCCAGAGTGCAGCCTCCCTCCTCTTCTGTACCTTGCACCTTCTAGATGTCAGTGATTTTCAAACTGTGTACCCTTATTAAAGAGAGGGAAATAACAGGGGAGGGACATTAAAGGTGGACAGAGGTGAGAGGTGGGCTCTGTTCTCATTGCTATCTGCCTTGGGTTTCCAGGTAATGTTTCATTTGAAGAAAGGGGTCAAAAGAGAAAAGATACTTGAAAATCGATGTATCATTGAAGTTTCCATTAAGATTCATCTTCACTCTGATGTTGTTCCTTACAAAGCTCCTCCCCCAAATGCTGACTTTTCCCTCTGCCTTCCACACCGTCCTCCTCGGTGAGCTGTCCTTACTTAGCAATTGCTTTGTATTCTACTCTTAATAACTATGCCTCCTCGAGCCCCACTTTTTTTTTTTATCTCTTTTGCATTCCCTAAAGTGTTTTACTTTGATATAAATGAGTGAGTAAATCTATAGACATGCTACGAATACTCTGTGGTTCTTTCACCTAGTGGAAAATTTGTTTATAAAATTATATATTTTAATCTATTCTCCATTTTCAGCAACTGAAAAGACAGAAATTATCAGTAAATCAAAGACATCCTGTGTGGGTGTTCCTGCCATGCGAGGGTGAGTCCATATAGTTGGTCAAAAAACAGGAGGGAGGATTTGTGAAAAGAACGTCCTCTCTCGAACTTCTTACTTGCTGGATTCCGCTTCCTGTCTGGCCCTGTCTGTTTCACTGCCCTCAGGGTTTACATGGGACTATTTGCTAATCTGTGTCATATAGGTTGAAGTGTTGTATTTTATCTCTCTTAGGGCAGAGTGGAAATCTTTTTCAGAACCAAGGCCTACTTTGTTAAGTTGGAGTAACGTGAGTTTAATTGGATCACAGATGTTGTTAGCACTTATGATTCAAGCCTGTCCCTGATCAAGAGACCCCGATACATCCTGAATTCACACTAAGAATGAACAACAAAGAGCACTAGTCTCTGCAGTGGCTTTGCCCCTGAGCCCCCAAAACCACATCTGATAAGCTCTGTAATTTGCTATAGCAATTTGTGCCAAAAATAAAGGCACACTTTTGCAGAGTCACACATTTCTAAGAAAAAAATGAATTCTGCCTGATGCTAATCCAGCTCCTTTCCTTTCTCTGTCAGACTTGATGTTCATGGACAGAAAATGCCAGGTTGCATCTTAGATCCCATGCCATTGATGTCCCTTGGCTAAGTGGCTATGTCCATCATCCTCTAGTCACCCCAAGCTGCTCTCGCTGTCACACAGAAACCTGAAGGGTGAGCAGGGGCAACAGCAGTGGTCTGTTTTACAACACCCCAGTAACATGATGTTTTTAACAGCACAGCAGATTCTTGGCCGATGGCCCCAGTTAAAGGAAGAGAGGCACAGAATCTTCGAAGTCATCAATTTTAATGAGCACTGAAACTATTCCAGTAAACTAGATCCCTTTGTTTTTGTTTGCCTGACAAAGAAACCTGATACATCCAAGACATTTATTCCCTTTTAGTTCAGCACCAGGATGGGAACTCGCTTTTTCGCTACCAGTACTAGGCCCCCAGTGGTGATCAAAATTCTTGTGCAGTCTTTTGGAGGAAAAAAATAAAAGAGGCTACAAGGGGAACAACAACAACAACACATACAAACTTCTGAAAGATTCAGGGTTGTTTTTTCTTTTCTTTTTTTTTTGCTCAGAGGTTAAACATGAATTGTTAGAGTTCCCTTTCAAAGTTGGAGTCTGCCAAGGTCTTTTGCAGATAGGCTTGGATAGCTTTGTGGAAGTTCCAACAGAAATAAGGAATTTCACCTGCATTTTCCAAGGCGGGGAAAACTCAGTGATGTGTGTGTGAGTGTGTGCTCAGGTGTGAGAGAGAGAGGGAAAGACAGAGAGAGGCAGATAAATAGAGACAAAAGAAGATGGGAATGTAACGAATGAACTGACATACTTTGAAGGAATATTTGTGTGTTTTCTGGGACAGTCACACACGACATACTACGTAATTTCTGCGGTTCGTGGTGGGATAAGCAGACAGGTAAATTGCTCGAGAGGAGATGGCTATGTATCAGAGAAAGCAACAACCCAGTCTTTGCTTCTAATCTTTTTCATCTTTGTGCAAACTCATTGAACTCTTTTTCCAAATCTGAAGGCAACAGGCAGGCATTTGTTTTTAACCCCTCAAATAAACTAAAGATGAACATCCTTGTACAATTCACTAAATTACTTTCCTCATTAGTAACGGATTCATAGCAAGAGAAAGCTGTGCCATCTCTTACGAATTTTTCTATCCAAAGAAATTCCTCTTTCTTCTTTTTTGTCTGTCAAAAAAATTGTTTTAAATAGAGTAGAAAAAAAAAAACAACCCAGCAAAAATTACACAAATGGCAAGGTAGTGACAGGGCATCTATCAAAGTAGCTCTGGAAATTCCAATTTTTGAAGTGCTATAAAAATATCATTATTAATTATGATTGACTGGATTTTCAGAGCCAAGATCTTTCAAGGCTGCTAAGTTAGAGTTGAATGCAAAAGCAGGGGTGCTAAAATGGCTTCAGGGGTCCCTCACTTTGTTTTTTCATTGATTTTTAAGTAACATGTGAGCACAGTCAAATTGATGATTTTCATTTTGAATTAGTTTGGCCTTTGTCATGAAGAGCCTTCCATCTTTTTCTGACTGTCAGTGTCTAATTCATCTTCATCAAGTCCCCAGCAGGAAGATTCAGATCTTATTACTTTTTGTTTTACAGTTTGATCGTTTACAGGAAATTGGGACACAGAAAAATAGAGCAGAACCTACCGATATTTTCAGTAGAACTACGAAATGGAAAAAGATACACCTTCATTTGTGGACCTCTCAGAAACTCCTGGATTGTGGCAGTCCCAGGAGGTAGGAGAGGTGAGATTATAATCTAATATGTATGTATACACTCTAATATATGTATGTTTATTTATTGCTTTTGTTTCTTTCAGATTCCTGAAAAACCCTAGCTCCCAGTCTGTGCCACTCTGATACCTTGTACCTCTTGCCTTTATAAACTTTGAAGTCCTCTCCATTTTACAGATGGGAAACCTAAGGTTAAAGAAAACTATCCATCAGATCGGCAAAAACCATATTAGATTTCAGTATGGGCAATTGTTTTTCTAAAAGTCTTGTATTTTGCTCTATTTTCAGTCATCACCAAGACTGGGAAAAATGACAAGTATGGTTTTTTAAAATGTAACTAAAAAGGGCTTGAAAAAGATCACAAAAACATTGTCCTATTTAGGTAAGGCTCAAGGCTCAAGTTAGAGAATTTCTTTCAAGGACGTGGGGAATACAACAAGAACCAACAAAGCCAGTCATTTACTGAGCAAAAACGGTCTCTTTCCTACCCTCTGAAGCTCCTTGACTTTCAGCCCTCTGCTTCCACAGCTAGCGTTGCTGCATTCCCTCTGAAGACGCACTCATTCCCCAGTCCTCGGGGAGGGGCCGTTTGTCCTCTGACAGCATGCCAAAAATGGAAAAAGGAAGAGTTTAAAAACTGTCAACCAGGAAATTTTTTGTTTGTTTGTTTTTTAAAAAAGAAAATTTGCCAACCTAGCCAAGAAATTTTGTCTAAGTTACAGACTGTCAGTCTTTAGAATCACTCTTTGTTCTTTTACTTTTCTGAATCCCACATTTTCACTGAGGGTAGATAATCTTTGGCATTATCCTCATTGGCTCAGCTTAGCTTTCACTCCCTTGGGGTCCTGCTGACTCTCTAAACTTTCAACTCCTAAATCCAGTGCTGGCTCACCCAGGAAAGAAAAAAGCAAATTGAACAATAAAATTCAAGCTGTAGCTTCCGTTGTGACTCAAGAACAGAAAATGTTTTTAATGGCCAAGAGCACATAAGTGCCATTAATCACCAAGAATTTATTATGTCTCATTGGGGGCCCCAAGCAAACATCATTTTGCCCAACTCCATTACTATCTGGGATTCGAAAAGCTTTTCAGAGGTAATTGTCTGATTGAATATTTACCTAGGGTTAAGAATTTCAGAAATTCTTTCAGAGAAATTATACATGCCAAAAAGGAGAAAGTAACACTTTTTCTTCCTTTCTTTGCCTTTTCATTCCTCCCTCATGTTTCTCTTCCTTTCCTTAGCAACTCTTCTGCTGTGTCAGCCTTTCTATGCATGATCAGTTTGCTGTGATCTATGGAAAACTCCCACCTCAGGAATTTGGAGCCTTGGGTTAAGTCTTTTTATTTGTTGAGTCCAGGCTACTGATTTTTATTTTCAGACAGCCTGAAAAGCTTCTGTTATACCCACCAACTTTTATTCTTTGAGCTACATAGATAAATTTGAGCATTTGTGAAGAGGGATCTTTGCAGGCATACTGTCGGAACACTTCTCTCTTAAAAAGTTAATTTATTGATTTGAGAGAGAGGGACATTAGTTTGTTCCACTTATTTATGTATTTATTGGTTGATTCTTCTTTGTGACTTGATTATTGAACTCACAGCCTACAACTTTGGCATATCAGGATGACTCCCTAACCAATTGATCTACCTGGCTAGGGCTAGGAACACTTTTCTAGTGTGTCCATAAAACATTTAGCATTATTTGGGTGTTCACATAATAAGTTGGAGGATGCCTTCATTTTTCCCCCTCATGTTTCTAGAGCAATAAAAAAGTGGTTCAAAGAATGTTATAAATTCATTTGTTGGGAATTCTTGGAATAAACAAGAATAACCAATTTGGGGGAACTAAGTAAATATTTATCATAACAAACCCACACTTCCAGTTTCATGCAGAACAGAACTGTAATTTCCTTCAAGCACAGATACCAGGTCAACAGCTCATGTTGAGCAATAGGGGCTTCAAATCTACTCTCTGTTCCTGAGGGGACATCCCTTCTTGGAATAGCAGGACTATAGTTGAACTAGAATATTTAGGGTGCACGTAAATTTTTTTAAAAAAGGATTCTTCTTTCTCTGGGTTGAGATTAACAACTTCAGTAGTGCAGAACATTGTCCTTTTATATGCTCTGTGCAAATAGAGAAATACTGCATTTGTTGAAAGCCTATGCTATGTCAGGCTATATATGTATTCTCCCCATATCCTTACAGGGGACTGGGTGTGGGAATTGGGGAGCATCATTATCCCATTTCAAAGATGAAGAAAAACATAGGCTCAGAGGGGTTAGGTGACCTAACTAATGTCAAAACAACAGTAACAGTGCTCAGAAGGTATATGTGACTCCAAACCCATGCTCTTTTCTATTATAATCTATTGCATCCACTATGTAGAAAGGCTAATTTGATATCTACCATTACTGCTTATGTAGACAGGTCCATTTTACAAAAGATACTAACTCTTCTAATAATCTGCCAGCCAGGGCTGGGGGACAATTGCCTTTGGCTGACCCTTCTTTTCAGGCATCTCGAAGAGGTGCAAAGTGCCTTCTCCCCTTCTCTACATTGCCTACGGAAAATGGGCAGCTCCGAGAGGCCACTCCAGAATTTGAGCTAACGTCAAAGTGTTCAGGGTGAGGAGAAAGTGAAGTCATGCAAGCCCTGTTGTATGGGGTATAGTCAAATTAGCCCACATCATCCTAAGTTTTCCTGCGATCTTCAGCATGTGACCCTTTCATCGGCCATTGAGTAACACAACCTCAACTGGCAAGATCAGAACAAGTTCTCAGTGGCATGGTAGTGGTTCTGGTTCTAGGTGCAGCTATAAAAGAATAGGCTTATTGCCTTTCATTTCTATTGTGCAAATTCTCCTTCCATCAGGCACCCTGGCCTGTCATGCTCTTTCCATGTTCCCCTGAACACAGTTCGCTCTCATGAGCTGTCTCTTGGAAAGAATCTAATCAATTTACATCACCACTTGCAGGAATGACAGTAGTGGTGGAATTTCAGGAATCAAGTCAGGCCAGTGAAGATGAAATCTCAAGGCTACAGAGGTTTCTTAACATTCTTTTGATGTATGGTATGTAGGTGATCATCCATTCCTGGGCCATACACGGGTAAACTAACCCTGGAGGGAGGTGGAAGAAGACTAATGTAGATGACTGAAAGGTGCTTGACCAGAGTACGCCCCTGGGAAAAAACAAAGAGTTCTCTTGCTGGCATGTTTTCTTTCTGTCATCTTCCAAGTCACTCTATTAGGAACTCTGTCATTTATATTGAGGCTGGAGGGTGTGGGGTGGGAAGCATTTTCTTTCCTGTACCTGGGTTCTCAGGCTTTAGAGGAAGGCCAAGATGATTCTCTTAACTGTTGTAACTTGATCAAAAATATTTTCTAGAAAAGAAAGAGCAATTATGAAGACCATTGGCCAAGGCAATGCAGTGTAAAAATGTAGCACATTTTTAAAAGTAGTTTGTTGATTGGCTGTAGTGCTAATAGAACCTGATGAAGTTTTCCTAATGCTGTTTCCATGTCTATTTTTTTAACCCTTTTTGAAGGTTAAAACTTGTACAACTAATTTTGGAGTTGAGGAAGTTTTCTTGGAGTGCCAGGAATTTACCTCTCCTTTACTTACTGCAGATCCTCACTTAGGACCGAAGGGCAATGCCAGCTTATAACACAATCCATGGTGTAAAAGATATTTTCTAGGAAGGAGGTTTTCTCCACAGCCAAGTCAGAAGCACTAGTGACTCTAAGGGGTAAGGATATACTGAAGACAAAGGGACTTTTGCAATCTGTGGCAGGATAGGTAGATATGTTTCTTTTGTTCCTGAGGGATTGGCCAATGAAATTCGCAGTAATTGTTACTTGTTTCTCCCCTAAAAGAGAAGGCGAAAGTGCTTGAGGAACTCCTCTGTGGATTCTACACTGTGGGAAGGATGTGTTGAAGAATACAGAAAGTAAGCCAGATGAAAAACAAGAAGAAGAAGAAAAACCTTTGTCAACAAGTAGGTATAATGAATTAAATGTCTTTTTCCATGGGTAGAGATTAGGCATATTCATAATTCGTTTTGTTTTTGTTTTTTTAAGTTGTATCTTTCTATTAGAGCTTTGCTCTAGTTGTTTTATGATTATTTTGTCTAAGATTGCCTACCCTTACTTGGTTATAAATTATAATACACGAGGACATGCATCTTCTTTATTTTTGTATCACTAGCAGCAAGCATGCTGCTGGGCACAGAACTGACTCTCAAAAAGTGATTATTAAATAACTGAAGTTACATTATAACATCTCTATTTTAAAACAACCCCTTCCTAGGGATGGGACATGTTTGTGAGTTATCTCAGAGAATTCAGGAGTAGAACCTACAATCCGACATGTGGGGGACTACATGATTGACTGATAAAGAGATGCCAGCCTTTCTAGCTGTAAGTTGACTGAATCGGAGACATGAATATGGTGAAGTCAGCCAAAGAGGATACCTGGACACGAGGAAGATCAGACGAGATTGAATGAAGACTCTCACAAGAACAAGAATCTGGACAGATATGCGTTAGCCCAGCCAGCTCTGTGAGGGTGCAACCTGAGGACTTGCACCGCCTCCTGTACTCAGAGGGTTAGGCATTTGGTTTTGTGCTCTCCTGTTGAAGTCTTGAAATTTTTAATATCTTTTGAACAAGGCACCATACAATTTAATTTGGCACTGGGCCCTGCAAATTAGAGAGCCAGTCCTGGCACTAGGAAGATGATGGGACCCTCAAGGGCCATGATCAGAGAAGCTGCCCCCACATCATATCTGAGAACAGCAGATGAAGAAGCAGGCATTGGCTGGAAGTGGAACAGATTTTTTTTATGTCTGTTACAAGCTCTATATAGGGCAGATTCCCAGAATGGTGAATGCTAGGACTGGTGGTCAGAAAAGGACAGGCATCCTCATGGGGAAGAGTCTTCAGGGAGCAAAAGGAAGGACTCTTCTCCCTCCAGTGATAGGAAAGACAAAAAAGAACTTATGGGTTTGGAAGACTGGGAGAGTCTCAGGAAGAGTGAGGACCTAATACAAATTCTGAGTGACCTTTAGTACCACCTTTAGTGGTACTTGTCATTAATTCATTTTGGAACTCGTGACAAGTGCCGAAATGAGGAGTACTGAACGATGAAACCTTTTCTCTTGCGGGGTGGTGTCATGACTCATATAAGTTCTAGCAGGTGTGAGGAGTCCCTAACAAGCACCAGAGTGCTGAAACATTTTTTTTCTTGTCAAAATGTGATGAGTACATGGTTTGTCAAGTTCTGAAGCTGATGGGTACCGAGGTGTGACTGTAGGCTGAAGTATAGAAAAGACATCTTTAGGTATTCCTAATCTTTGTCCCCAAATAGGGACCCCTTAAGAACACCAGACTGGTTATTTTTGGAAACCCCACACAGGGACAGATGCTAGAATGTAAGTTGTAGGAGACACTAAAAATTCACAATACCTCCCTGTTTTCTGAGTATGCTAGATAAAAAAGTCAGTAATTATATGTCAAGGAAAAGAACTAGAACACTTCTTAGATTTCTTGATTTCGGGGGGTAACTTTTTACATTTGTTCTCATTATCTCCATATAATTCTCCATCATGATTAATCATATCTTAAAAGGGAAGGGCCTGTGTACTTATTCTGAGGTGTAACAGGAAAGGGAGGAGGTGGATCACATTGTACTCTGTTGTCTACCTTAGGGAGAGCCTGCCTTGAAGAGAAACAAATCATATGACAGAGTAGGAGAGGCCAGTTTGTTTGTTTGTTTGTTTGTTTGTTTTTAGAAGGAAGATTACGTATCTGTGGTCTCTAAGAGGAAGATGTTTGGGACTGTAAAGTGACTCATGGTTATCCCTGGGAGTAGCTTGGAGGACCGTGACAGAGCTGAAGATAGGCAAGAAGAAATTAGTCTGCATGGAAGTTTTGTGAGGCTCTTCTCTGGAAGGGCAATTTCAGACATATTCAAGGAGAGGCATTATCTCAGCTTCCAAGAGACCCCCAAGCATCCAAAAAATGATGCAACTATGTTGTCACAATCAAATGAAAACATACACGTCATAACAATTTGGCAATGTACTCTCTGCTGGCTGGAGGAGATGACCTTGTATGAACCTGGCATGGTCATGCATCCATATGCTGGACCTTCTTGGAACAGGACTTTAGAGAGTCTGTCACAGTCACCAAACTCACAGGTCTCCTCTGCTTTGAGGGTTTGTATAGGAACTCATGCTGCAGTTATAAGGATTCCTCAATGCATCTTTAGGACTAGATAGGAAAGTGAAAACATTTAGTGGCTGGGTGAAATTTTTTCTCTCTCCTTCCGGTTTGTGGTCATGACTTTGGAAGAGAAAGGTGGGTAATCGCTGATTACATAGAAGGCATCCAAAGGAAAGCATTTGTCTTCTGGGTCATGACAGGAATGTCCAGAAGATATACTATTGAAAATGGGAAAGAGCACTGGATCAAAGTGGAGAAGATATTTAACAAGGATAAATGGATGAAGGGGAGGGAGAAAAATTAAGACCAACTGCCACGTAGGTAATAAAAACAGTGGGTATGACAGAGAAAGAATTTGTATAGTGGAGGTGGTCCCTAGTAATTATCATTCTTTCATTCATTCAACAAATAACAGAGAAGTTCAAAGAATAATATTTATGACCTTAGGAAACTATATATGTCAATACAGAGCTGGGGGTGATAAAATAACTCAAAGTTTTACAGCAAAAAGGTAAATATAATGTTATTGATAACACTGAGATTTGATGGCATAAAACTCAGTCCAAAATATCAAGAGAAAGAATTACTTCACTCAAAACTTACCTGAGAGAAGGGAAATAGAACAGTCTGTGTATAACTAAGGTATACATCCAGATGTAAGCAAAGGTAAAGCAATGAAGGCACCTGAGAAATGAACCAACTATACTGCCATGAGCATATAGTTCAGTCCACTTAGGAATAGGAAAAACATAGATATTATGTTTTTGGTGTTATATTTTGGTAGGAAGCCCTTTGTGGCAATGGAGAACTTGACTATCTGTTAGAAAATTAATTTTGATAAAATTAAAGTATGTGGTCAGCACTTAACTTTTAACATCGACATTTTTAATCTCTAAAAAAGAGAGGGAATACAAGAGAAGTAAATGTCAATATGGAAATTCTGCAGGATGGTAATAATGGGGCAGTCACCAGAATCTGGGAGTTCAGGCTATTGTGAAGGTCACATGAGTCCCTTTGCCCTCAGGTTCTCAAAATGAGGCTTCTGGGCAGGGGTGGGTGGTTTTAGAATTGTTATTGGTGAAGTCAGTATCTGGAAACTTTTACAGCAATTTTCATTGCCGTAAAATTTTAAATTTTATTTTACAAAATTAAAATGAATCTGTTACTATAGATGCTTTGAGAAGCACTGTCCTAATTTATGATTAAATATATTCAAAAAGTATACTTGCTCTTTGTGTTGAAAAGGAATAGAGCTTATTAGGAAAAGGAATCTAAAGGGAAAATGAAAGAACAAGGGAATTTGAGCACGTCTTTGGAAATTATTCCAATGGGACAAATGAAGGAAGTCATCAAAAAAAAAAAGTGTGATTACATTGGCAGGACTCTTGATGAGAACAAGGGGTGAGCCCCCTTTTTTTTTGGCATCTGTTTTATATTGGACCCTTGTATTTAGATTATTTAATCTTCACTCTTCAAATAAGTGATATTATTGTAATTTTCATGGAAGGGGAGGCATGTGGCTTGGTGACCTTAGTGGGTTGCATGGTGGGCGCCAAAAAGTCGTGCCCAAATCCTGATCCCTAGAGCCCGGGAATACCACCTTACATGGCACAGAGGTGATTCAGTGAAGGGTCTTAAAAGGAGGAGCATATACTCAAAGGGTCCTACATGCATCCTACGTGTCCTTATATGACAGACACTCAAAGGAGAAGACAAACAGAAGGGACATGTGGCCATGGGGGCAGAAACAGGAGTGATGTGGCCTCAAGTCAAGTGAAGCCTGGAGCCACTAGAAACTGGAAGAGTCACTGAAGGGATTCCCCCTAGAGCCTCTGGAGGAACTGTGGCCTTGATGACACTTGCTTTTGGCTTCTGGCCTCCGGAACTGTGACAGAATAGATTTCTGTTGTTTTAAGCCACCCAGTTTGTGGTACTTTGTTACAACAGCCTTAGGAACCTAACACAGTGACCTAAAGTAAACTCTAGAAAATGAAAAATCCGACATTCAACCTGAGGTCTAACTCCAAAGCCTTTCGCTATGAGCTATCACATAGCACACTTGCAGACTTTGTAATGCCTAGGTGAAGTGATTGGAAATATGATGGAAGGATAGGGGGAGCACAGAGAAATAACAACTCGGCCTCCTATCATAGGTCTCAATGCTGGTTCCTCTGTTCACTGCACTTGTCTTTTTGAAATCTCAGTATCACAAACCAAAAGAACAATGTTACAATGAGGGCTGAGTACAATGCCCTGTGTGCAAACTTTGCAAATTGTAGAGTGCTATTCAAATGCTAATTGCTGAGGTTTTTTGTCTCCCTAAGAGAGACTGAAGAGAGTATGTAAGCATTCAGTATCTCACTACCTATGCATCTGCAATGGCACTGGGCTGCCCACCTTTCTGCCATAGTAGTGGACAGGAGGAGCATCCCCCTCTGCCTAGTGCAGAGTCCTAACATCATATGCTTATAGGAGCAACGTGAAGCCCCTGAACCTGTTGAGCAATTTGTAGTTGAAAGAAAACCTCAGTGGCTACCATGCCAAAACAAAATAGTTGTTTTTGGCAGATATGTGTTTATTTTTCAGTATTCAGATGGACAATGCTAAATAACTCTATTCAATAGATCAGTTCATTTTTATGTGTTTGCTTACACCCTGCCTTGTTCCAGAAAGGATTTAAAGTGGATTACCCATTAATACCACACAAGATAAAGTGAAAAATAAGTGGTGAAGCAAGTAGAACAACAGGAAAATGAGACTCAGAAAAATAAATAAAACCAGGAGCAAGTGAAACTCATTGTGTTCTGGAAGGTATTTCCCCTTCATTAGGGTTGGCCTCTGCATGTGTCTCTGGATTTTCTTACTGTTGATACAAAATAGGGCTCTGAGGGAAGGTTCCAACAACATCCTCTTCAGAAAACAACTCGGGTCTGCCCAGAGCACCAGCTGTAGGAGGTGGAGGCCTCCGAGACCTTGACACTGAGTATAGTAACAATCATTTTAGCTTGAATTAAAAAAAAATCAGTAAAGTATCCATGAAATTGGCGTCTTGGAGGAACATAATTTCATGATGTACTACCTAATGGAAACTAGCTATAAAATCCTTCTTTGCAGGACTGTGAACTAACTAACTGTACCCGATGATTAACTATATATCATGTGGGCAGAAGGAAATGTCTACCAAAAGGAATGACTTTGGTTTCAGAGCCATTCATCTGTAACCCTTCTTGTCTGGCACCGATCAGGGCAGGCTTGATCTGTGGCCACTCTCTAAACTCAGTGGCTGCTTATAAGAGGTCTATTTTCCTGTTCTCTAGAACTGGGAGAAATTCAGTGTATAGAAAGGTATCAGTGTTTATGAAGTTTCAATGTAAAAGGAAAAGATCAGTCAGGGCATGTGTCTCTATTTTCACTCCGCTGAAATCACTACTTGAAAATGAATTCAGTTAACTTTTTGGAAGTGAATCATGGAGCAAATTCACTGGGGGGAGCCCTTCATGATGTTGTGACGCTTACATTCAAGAGTGGACCAGAGCCATGTTAAGTTATTTTATAGTGAGAATCGATGATGGGGAAGTATCTATAGCCCTCCAGCCCCTGTAAACTGGAAGTATCTCTCTTTGTTCTCTGGCAGGGGTTCACAAACTTCTTCTGTAAATGGCTAGATAGTAAATATTTTCGGCTTTTTGAGCCGTATGTTCTCTGTTGTGACTATACAATTCTGCAATTGTAGTGCAAAAGCAGCCATAACTGATCCATAAATTAATGGTTGGAGCTGCAATCCATTAAAACTTTATTTTCAAAACCAGGGGTCAGGGGATTGGCCCATAAGCCATAGTTTGCTGACTCTCCTTTATGACGTTGAATTGCGGAGGAGTGGGTGGGTGGGTATTAAGTCCTTGTTTAACATTCTCACTATACACTACATTCCAAACTATTTTCCAAGAGAAAATTTTGGTTTGACAGACAGCCTACTTCCCTTAAGATGAAAGTAAGGCCCTCCTTTTAGGCAAGAATATCTTAATTTTTGAAATAGATCATCGCTACCTGCATACCAGTTATCTAAAGCATGGAGCTCTCCATTCCATCAATGAGACAGAACTATATTCTCAGCTTTAGTCTGGCTTCAGCTTCTATATATCAGCAGCCCAGCCACTTGTCAAGTTCTGGCTAAAACAGAGATAAGGGAGATTATTTAATGGGCACAATAATAATTCATTACTCTTGATTTTAAACATTTCAGCCTTGTATCAAGCCAGGTTAGAAAAACATTTGTGCATGTACAATGTTGCCTTTCCTTTTCTTAGAGGTACCTTCCTGGAATGACAGTTTGACACCACTCTCTCATCTTTTATTAAGGGTCGTATATCAAAGTAACCAGCTGGAGAACATATTTCCTTTGTAAAGTTGCTGTTGAAGACACTTTGCATTAGATTATTTTGTGTTCTTTATGTAAAGTTCTGTCTGCGATCTCTCTCTGAGTTTGGAGGGACAACCGAGTGTGTCTCATGTTATGCTTCCTGTTATTTACCAGAGAATGCCGTGAAACTGCTCTTGTACTGCACTCCAGTCCAGTTCTTTTTTTAATCTGTTTGCAGAAAGTAAGCTAAGTATATGTTCCACTGCACAGACAATATTTAGCTGAGGTTTTCTTACCCATCCATCTCCACATTTTATTCTTGGTCTCTTCATCTTTTACTGGTTTTGTTGCATCTGATTGTATTTGTATCCTAATATAGAATGCCACAGGGATATAAATAACAAATAAATAATAAAGTTTGGGCTTGTTGAATATGTTAAAGACCACAAAAGAAGCTTTTCATCTGTGTTCGAAACTGGAAGAACAAGGAAGCAATCACCCCGTTGCCTGGGGGGCAGATGGTGTAATGATAACAGATAACGAAACTTATTAAATTCACATTTTGCTTTTAAATTCTGCAGCAAGGAAAGTGGTTTGCAGGAAGGAAAAGAACAAATGGTACCTTGAATTATTTGGGGGTGGTTCTTTGTCTGTTGGAATGGTATTTTTCCCCTACCTGTCTCATTGTGTTTTCACGATGTGAGGTAGTCACAACAGTTATTATTATCCTCCTTTCCTGGGAAAGACATCATAACTCAGCATTAAATGACTTGTCCATATTCACAAACGATGCAAAAAGGGGATTGGCTGCATCTCTATGTAAATGATCAAACAGTAAGGCAAAACCTGGTCACTTTCATGAATTCTAGTTACCTGCACGGGGTGCAAATTATGCCAGTCTACTGAGAAACCTGAGGTGTGTGGCAAGTAGTAGATGCTCGAAATACTCTTTGAACAAGTGACTATGAGCACAGGATTAACCTTAACAATTACTGAGATATTGCAGAGACCAAAAGATGAATGAATAAGAAAAATGTTCATCTATTTTCCAAAAAAAAAAGAGAGATTCCACAGTCTATAAACAAGTGAGCTATTCTGAGAGAAGATCCCAGAAAAAGCGAGAATGGATTTTTAAGCTAATGGTTTGTGAGTATTAAGAATATGATTGTTACTAGAAGTGATCATAGGCTTTTAAGGAAAGTCATGTTATGCTAGTTTAATTTATTTTATTGCTTTTGAAATGGATCAGAGGATTGACTAGGAAGAATTAATTTTCACAATAATATCATAAAAGGAGCAACCAGGTCCTATGTGCCTTATTTCATTTACTCCACAATAGTCCCAGTAGGTAGATACTCTTAATCTCCCTTGTTACAGATAGGACAGAGGATCAGTGAGAGCACGTAATTTACTCACAGTCATGTTGCAAGTAAGTGCCTGAGCTGAAACCGAAGCCATATTTATCCATCTCAAAGATGTTGATGGTAACTGCAGCATATGATGTTGACGTGCAGGAGATCTTTGAGGCTAAGGTAAACTAAGGACATACAAGTTGGGTCACACTACCTTTATATACATTCACAACAGGTTGAGAAAAGACCTAAAGCATGTTGGTTAATAGTTTTGTCTTAGTCTGCTTAACATTTGAATCAATGAGCTGGATAAAGATTTAAAAAACATGCTACTGCAGTTGGCAAAATCAAGAAGAAAGCTGATCACTGCTATTAACTAACTTTTGCATGGTGTATCCCATTTTATAGAATCCTTTCTCCTTGCTGGTCACATTTGATCCTCACAGCTCTATAAAGGAGATGATTCTAGCTTCTAAATTCTACTCCCTCCCCCTCCCCCACTGACACACTTCTCTTTACAGTGAGCAGAACTGAGGTTCAGGGAAATCAAAGGACTAGATCAGAGTCATCTGGTGATTAATATGCAAACGTCTGTTTTCTGTCACACTGCCGCAGATATGGACTCATGATAAGAACTAATATTGAGACACGCAATTGCTAGATCACAATCATTCAGATGAAATACGAAGGTGATCAATGTGAAGTCTAGTACTGAAGCAAAAACTATGTTTTGGTGGAATGTTTAACGTAAGCCAATATTTCATTACTATTACTAATAATCCTCATTTAATACTGACGTGGTGTAATGGAAACATAATGTCTATATCACTATAAGCAATATTCTTACTGAACATGTAACTTCTCAAAACATACACAGGACCCATGTTTCCTGGGCCTCGCATTTGTTGAAAACTTGGACTAACAGAGTACCTACCTAGAGACAGATAAGTACTGTAGAAACTGTGGGCTACAGATAACAGTGGGCAGGAATGAGGAAATGAATAACAATTCTAATTCATTTCAAATTTTTAAGAACTATCATGTGGAAGAAGAAAAATATTTGTTCTATGTTGGCCTAGGTCCAATGCCATAAATATAAGAAAGTCAGATTTTGGTTAAACATACTGGACAATTCTAACAACTGTGCAGTTCCTGATGGAACAAGTCTTGTGAAGTTTTTTAAAAATCGAATTTATTTAAATGAACAAACAACCCCCCCCAACAGTCTACCTATTTCTTCCATCTCCCCCAAACCCCTGCCTCTGTAATATTAATCTGTTCTCTGTATCCATGAGATTTTTTTATAATTTATCTAAATTCTTTCACTCAGCACAATGCCCTCAAGTTCCATCCATGTTGTTGCAAATGGCAAGATTTCATTTTTTATAGCCAAGTAATATTATCTATCTCTATATATTTGTATATATTTTATATGGATGTATATAGATCTATCTATATCTATATCTATACTCTGTATCTTATATATCTCATATTTATATATATCACTATGTATCTCACATTTACATATATCATATATATGTCATATTTTCTATTTTCTCTATCCATTTATCCATTGATGGGCATTTGAGTTGCTTCCATATTTTGGTTATCGTAAATAATGCTGCAGTGAACATGAGGGTGCGTATATTTTTTCAAATGAGGATTTTTATTATTTTGATACTACCTAGAAGTGGAATTGCTGGATTATATGGTGCTTTTATTTTTAATCTTTTTGAGGCAACTTCATAATGTTTTCCATAGCCCACAAGTGTTCTCTGTAGTCCATATCCTTGCCAACATGTATTATTTCTAGTCTCTTTGTAGCAGCCATTCTAACACACATGAGGTGATATCTCACTGTGGCTCGGATTCGCCACAGTGACTGGTGATGCTGAGCACCCTTTCCTGTGCCTGTTGGCCACCTGTATGTCCTCTTTAGAGAAAACATCTGTTCATATATTCTGTCCATCTTTATTTGAGTTCTTCTCTTTTTTTTTTGCTATCAAGTTATATGAGTTCTTTATGTATTTTGGATATTAGCCCCTAATTTGATACAAGATCAGCAAGTATTTTTCCCTTTCAGTAAGTTGCCTTTTCATCCTGTTGATGCTTTGCTGTGTGAAGTATTTTAGTTTAATGTAGTCCCACTTGTTTATTGTTGCTTTGGCTTTCAGTGTCAGATTCAGTAAACAGTCACCAAAACCTATGTTAGGTAGCTTTCTGCTTCTGTTTTCTTCCAGGAGTTTTATGGTTTCAGGTCTTACATTTGAGTCTTTAATTGATTTTGAGTTAGTTTTTGCTTATGGTGTAAGATTGTTTCATTATTTTGCATGTGGCTGTCCAATTTTCACAACACTATTGAGGATACTGTTCTTTCTCTGTTGTGTATTCCAGTCTCGTTTGTCATAAGTTAACTGACTATATATGGGATTTTTTCTGGGATCTGTATTCTATTCCATCAATTTGTGGGTCTGTTTTAGTGAGTGTACTATGCTGTTTTAATGATTAGAGACTTGTAATACAGGCTGAAATAAGGTAGCATGGTGCTTCCAGTGTTGTTCTTTCTCAAGTTGCTTTGGCTATTTGTTGCCCTTTATAGTTCCTTACAAATCTGGGGACTTTTTGTTCTATATTTGTGAAAAATGTCATAGGAATTTCAATAGGGATTACATTGATTCTGCAGATTGCTTTAGGTAGTATGAACATTTTAACAATATTGATTCTTATAATTCATGCACACAGACTATCCTTCTATTTATTTATATCTTCTACAATTTCTCTTATTAATGTCTTGTAGTTTTCAATATATGAGTCTTTCACCTTCTTGGTTAAATTTATTCCTAGGTATTTTATTCTTTTTGATTCAATTGTAAATGGTATTATTTTCTCAATTTTTCTTCTGACAGTTCATTATTAGTGTATAGAAATGCAACAGATGTTTATGTATTGATTTTGTATCCTGAAGATTTACAGAATTTGTTTATTAACAGTTTTCTGATGGGGTCTTTGGGGATATATATATATATATATATATATATATATATATATTCATGTCATCTGCATATAGTGACAGTTTTACTCTTTTCTTTCCAATTTGGATGCCTTTTATTTCTTTTTATTGCATATTGCACTGGCTTGGACTTCAAATATTTTTTTGAATAAAAGCAATGAGAGTAGGTATCCTTGTCTTGTTCTGTATCTTAGAGGAAAAGGTTTTGGTTTTTTACCATTGAGTATGATAATAGTTGTGGACTTGTCATATAGCCTTTCTAATGTTAAGGTACATTTCCTTTATACCTGTGCTGTTGAGAGATTTTACCATAAATGGGTGTTGAATTTTGTCAGATGCTTTTTCTGTGTCTATTGAGATGATTATATGATTTTTATCCTTCATTTTTTTAATGCAGTGTGTCACCTTGACTGATTTGTAGGTGTTAAATCATCCTGGCATTCCTGGAATAAATCCCACTTGATCATGGCATCTGGTCCTTTCAATATATTGTTGAATTCAGTTTGCTAACATTGTTGAGGATTTTTGCATCTATGTTCATTAGAGATATTAGCTTGGGTAATTTTCTTTTCTTGTGATGTCCTTTCCTGGTTTTGGTTCAGAGTATTACTGGCCTAAAAAAGTGAGTTTTAAAGAGTTCCCTATTCTTCTACTTTTTGGACCAGTTTGAGAAGCATTAGTGTTTGGTGTTAATTCTTTTTTAAATGTATGGTAGAATTCACCAGTTATGCCATACAATCTTGGACTTTTGTTTATTGGGAGGTTTTTGACTCACTGTTAATCTTATTACTAGTAATCAGTCAGTTCAGATTTTCTCTTTCCTCATGATTCAGTTTTGGTAGGTTACACATTTCTAGGAAATCATCCATTTGTTCTAGGTTGTCCAATTTGTTGGTATATAATTGTTCATAGTAGTCTCTTTTGATCCTTGTATTTCTGTGGTATCAGTTTTAAGATCTCATCTTTCACTTCTCATTTTATTTATTTGAGTTCTCTCTTTTTTTCGTGGTGAGGCTAGCTGAGGTTTTGTCAATATTGTTTATCTTTTCAAAGAATCAGCTGTTAGTTTCATTGATCTTTTCTATTTTTTTAAGTCTTTATTTCTACTCTAATCTTTATTATTTCCTTTTTTCCACTAACTTTGGGTTTCATTGTTCTCATTTTTCTAGTTCCTTGAGGCATAAAGTTAAGTTATTTACTTGAGACTTCCCTCTTAGAACTGCTTTTGATGCATCCCAATAAATTTTGGTATGTTACGTTTTCAGTTTCCACTTGTCTCAAGGTGCGTGTAGATTCTTTGTGATTCTTCCTTAACCTGTTGATTGTTCACTAGTATGTTGTTTATTCACCACATATTTGTAAATTTTATAGTTTTCTCTACATGATGAAATTCTAGATTTATACCATTGTAGTTGGAAAAGATGCTTAGTATGATTTTAATCCTCTTAAATTTATTAAGACTTGTTTTGTGGTCTAACACATGATCTATTATGGAAAATGTTCCATATACCCTTAAGAAGAAAGTGCATTCTATCACTTTTGGATGGGATGTTCTGTAAATATTTGTTAGGTCCATCTTGTTTAACATATCATTTGAGGCCAATATTTTCTTATTGATTTTTTTCTATTTATTTTTCAATTACAGTTGGCATACAGTATTGTATTAGTTTCAGGCATACAACATAGTGATTCAACATCTATATAACTTGTGAAGTGATCACCCAGATTAGTTTAGTTCTTACTGATTTTCTGCCTGGATGATCTATTCATTGATGTAAGTAGAGTAATAAAGTCTCCTACTGTTGCATTGCTGTCTATTTCTCTTTTAAGATTCCTTAATATTTGCTTTATACATTTAGGTACTCTGTTATGACATTTTAATGCTCAATAAAGTGAAGAATTCCCCAAGGGAAGTCTCAGAAGTCACTCTCAGAAGTCAGGTGAAAGTGAAATTTTAATGAGTTATCAAGGTTCAGTCAATCTAATATTGTTTATAAACTTACTCTAGATGATTTTCATTTAGCTCCAAGAAGTGGCTAGTATATAATAGATATTACATAACTATTTATTAAAATGAATCTTCAAAAGGGAGAGAAAAGGATTAGGAGCTGGCAGTAAAATATCTACCAGAATATTTCATTTCGGACATAATTAACACTCCCTGGCTCATTTTGCAGTGAGAGGCATTAGTGAGAGATTTTCCTGTACAGTGTTTGCACTCACTGTGCCCTTTCCTTGGAACGTGTTTCTTCTTGGATTTTCACCAGGCTCAGCCTCTCACTTTAGTCTCATCTGCTTAAAAGGTACTTCATCAGAGAGACATATATGTGAAGTAGCAATCCCTTAAACTTCATCATTCACTATACCCCCTCCCCTGCTTTCTTACTTCCTAGCATTTTTCACCACCTTTACACACATACACACACACTCAGTGTCACCTGTCATTTGAATGTAAACTTCTTGATTGCAGGGATTTTGTTTTATTCTTGTTTGCTATGAACTGAACTGTATCTCCTCAAAATCTGTATATTGAAGTCCTAACCCCAATACCTGCACACGTGACCTCATTTGAAAATAGGGTTCTAGTGGGTGTAATTAGATAAGATGTTACTATACTGAAATAGGGTGGGTCTTAATCCAATATGACTGGTGCCATTATAAAGGGGAAATTTGCAAAGAGACAAGCACATAGGGAAAAGGCCCCATGGAGATAAAAGCAGAGATCTGGGCATTGCTTCTGTAAACCAAGGAATGCCAAAGACTGCAATCCACCAGAAGCTAGGAGGGAGGCATGAAATGGTTTCTCCCTCAAGGGCTCTCAGGAGGAGCCAATCCTGCTCATACTTTGATGTTGAGCTTCTAGCCTCCAGAACTATGAGACAATAAATTTCTGGGCTTTTTTTTTAGCCACAGTGCTATTTTATGGCAACCCTAGCAAACTAATAAGCTATATGTCTAGAACTATGACTAGATAGAATTGGCATTCAATAATTTTTTTTCAAGAGAATGTTGAGGGAATGAATAAATGGTAGAATGAATGAATGCATGTGCATGTCACATCAGGAAAGTCAGCTATCTTTTCCTGATGTAAAATGACATCCACTACAGTCTAGAAGATTTATTCCGTTCTCATTTATTCTACCACATTCGTAAAAATGAACTCTGATGACAGAAACATTGATCATATATTAGAAGTTATCAAGGAAGCTTATTTAATCTGAATCATGGGTTTTAGGGATGATTGAAATTTTAATTTGACCTGAGGCAAAAGCCTAAAATGAATGATTTCCTGAGTTTGCTTTTAGATTTTGATCCTGTGTTTTTCCTTGGCAAATTTATCTATTTATAGAAATCAGGTCAGTGAGACTGTGAGTTATAGACAATGTGATTTCATTGCACTCCAGGCTCAACTATGATTCAGAGTAGAATTTTCCTCATGGAGGAATTGAGCTGTCAGCAATGAAATGCTATAGGAATCAAATCAGAGCAGAAATAGAAATTTTCTTCATGGTTCAGTCATTTGGGTTGGTCATTACCTGAGATGATATTAAATTTATCCACGTGCTTCCAAATAATGGACTTTGAAGAAGGAACTGGATAAACAGACAATGATTAGAACCTCAGAGATATGGATATGACTAGATTCATTAGTCTGAATTTTATCTGGAAAGCCCCAGGTGGCCAGAGCAAGCTTGTTTGCATTCTGTCCATATTGGCTGAGGTGGGCTTTCCAGGGCTAACCGACAAAAGTAGTTTGTGGAAAATCACTGTGCAGAGTCCACTGTACAGAGTCCACTGTACAGAGTCCCAGTTCCATTCCCTTTTTAGATCCTTGACCTTCTAAAGGACCTACAGGGTCATGGTCTCTGTCTCTTGGCATTCAGAGCTTTTGACCCCTCCTGTATGAAACTTTTCCAAATGTCTTATTATTGAAAGTTAACGCCTTCCACTCAACTCTTCCTTCTTCTCTTCTTTAGAAACTCATATTTCCTAAGATACATCTTCACTCCCAAAAAACATTGATACCTTGGTGTGCAAAACTCATGCATTCATAAGGGATGGATGAGGAGCACACAGAATTTACAACTCCAAAGAGAGTATTCAAATCATCTCCCATCAGTGATCTGCTGAGCACTGTGGGGAAGATGTTTTGAGCTGGAATTTTGGTCCTTTTGGTTTCTGCAACTCTTGGGTTCCTCTAGCTACCCTCACTTAGCTCAAGTCCAGAAAGCCCACCACATTGTTAAATATATGAAATCAAAATCAGCCAAGAGCAGAACATGGCTTTTACTTTCCCACCCCTACCACAGTTTTGCAAATGGGCCAGTAAAAATAGTGGCCTTGATGTGGGCAAGGGTGCAAATTAGTACAGTGAAAACTCAAATAGAAAACAAATCCCTAGAACAGAGGCTAGTTATATTTAAAATCGTTGGGTTGTGGAGAGCAGTTAGAAAAGAAATCTTAAATGTCATCTAATTTAATTCACTTACTTTACAGATTAGGAAAGAGGATGCTCTGAGTAAGAGATCTTTTGACTTGCAGATCCCATATTCTTCATGTAGTTATTTATTTTTATATCCTTAAGCTTTAAAAAATTATTCCTCTTTGCATTATCTCTCCCCGATCTATGGAAAGAAAGTTTATAAAGTAAGAGGGTGAGTGAATTAACCACAATCATAGACGGCAAAGTGAAAGTACTTGGCTGAGAGCCCCTGTCCCCTGGTTCTTAGTTCAGTGCTCCGTAATTTGAGGATTAGAGCAAATTAAGACTGGGTGAGGGCTAGAATTTGTAGTACCTACACTCAAGTGAAATGGGCTGCTGTATTATTCTCTATAGCAGTGGTCCCCAACCTTTGGTCCCCAACCTTTTTGGCACCAGTTTTGTGGAAAGGGGTGGAATGGGTGGGTATTGGTGGAGCTCAAGCTCGCCTGCTGTGGATGGGGGGCGGGGAACAGAAGGCAGAGCTCAGGTAAGCTTCACTTGCCAGGGAGCAGTGGGGGCTGGTGGAGCTCAAACAAGCTTCTCTCACTGCCCTGTTCCTAACAGGCGTGGATGGCACTGGTCCACAGCCCGGGGGTTGGGGACCCCTGCTGTATCGTTTAATATTTACTGTTAGTCTCTGTGGCAGTGATTGTAAATTTCTTTGGATGATGGAGTAATCGGCTCCACTTAAGAGTCTGAATATTAAAAGTCTTCTTTTCATAAAATGTAAACTCACAATTTGCACAGAAGTTTGGGTGATTCACATAACTCATTAATTTGAAGGCAGTCCTGTAGACTATGAACTAATGTTCTAAATATTAATGAAAGCAAATGTTTATTGATTGTTAGCTATGTTCCAGGCATTATTTTGAGTACTTCATACATGCTACATTAATTAATTCCTATAACATCTGAAGCAGGTTTCTTTAGCCTTATCTTTACAGAAAAATTAGAGATATTGAAAGAACATCTGTTTATTTTCTAAAGACTGATTGATGCCAGTCAGGTATAATACTATGGGTTAAGGGTCAACCAGTGCAAAAAAAAAAAAAAAAAGGGTACAGTCCTGTCCTCATCAAGCTTGGAATCCAGTGAGGCAGACCATTTGCACGTTTACATAGAAATGCACCATGAAGTGAACAGCCATGGTTGACTGTTCTGGGCCATGATAACAACACCTGCATATGGAGTGTTGGAAGAATCTAAAGAAGGAAGTCATGTCTAGACTACTGAAACAGGTGTGAAAAAGTATAATGAGGGGCTGCAGAAGAGGTAAGTGTGCCAGACAAGGTGACTGGGAGCTAGAGTTAAATTCTTTGCTAGAGGTCACCTCCAAAGGACACATCCTGAGCTCAAACCAGGTCCACCTGCCCCTGAAGTCAGGCCCTGTCCCAGATTGCCACAGTTTAGTTACTCTGACTGCAATGACTCCTAGTGATACTTTATAGCCTATCCTGGTCTCCTCCATGTCCAAGGGAAGTACACCTCCTTAAAATGCCCAAACAGTGCATCTTGGACCACCTGTGAAGGACCAAGTTTTAAAATGTTTAATCTGTCATGTTGTGTTCTGATCCTTTCGTGTTTATTTATTTATTTATTTTTTCTGGAGAATACACCTGTCACCCCCTCTCCAATCCTTGGTCTCTGAGCTTGCCTTCCATATCTGGATGGCTCTAAGAAGAATGCAGAGAATCCTGGGTAATCATAGGTTCATGGTTAACCATTTCCTGCCTTATCCTAAATTTTGAGGGATTAGGCATCCAGACTGGTGTTTTAACTTGGTAAAAAAATAAAAATAAAATAAAAAATTTCTAAATGTATTTATAAAAAAAATTAACAGAATTTTTCAGCCCTCACTATTGCATCGACATCTGCAGAGGCCTTCCCCAATCAACAGGGCCTTTAGTTTTTCTTTGTAGAGTGATAGCTTGCTGACACATGGGAATCCCAGGCCCCACGCTGGAGCCCTGCCCACAGTGGCAGAGATAGGTGCCCAGATTATGTATGACATGTAGTTTGCTGTGCATGCCATCGCTGGTATGTTGCAATGAACTGTGCTAATTGTAAGGTCTATTAGAATCACAAGGCAGTAGAAGTAATGGTTGATAGACAGAAATGGTCAGGATTGGGCAGGTTAAGAAGTCCTGTTCTAAAAGCTCTTAGGGCATGCTGGCAAACACTGGGAAATAAATAAGTACATTTTATAATAGAAAAATACACTTGACAGTGTGCTTTTGAATGAGCACAGTTGAGGGAATGAAGTGGATGATACGTGACCATGGCTTTGCATCTCATCATCCAGAAACCGATCAGGTCAGGCTGCGAACAAGCATCTGTGCGTTCATGTAAAAGCTATTGGAATGCAGACTGTTCCCAACCAATACGTTAATGACTTTCAGCAACCTTTACTTCTGGACATGACGTAATTGATTTTTTGAATCAGGGAAGCAAGATGGTCTGTGGCCTGATATTTTGATCTGAAAGTAAGTGGGAAGACAAAAAGCAAACAGGCTTTTTGGCTATGAGAAAATGAATGACCTTCCAAGTAAAGAATTTAAACTGGAGCTTTTGACTCTAGAGGGGAATGAGGCTGGAGAACGTTTCTGTAGCAGATATTGAAGGTGGAGAAGGGGTCGTGGGTTGCAGTGTCCCCCATGGCCCCTGAGCATGTGCATGCTTCTTCCCTGCACATACCACTTTCAAGGGCTCTGATGTTTCTGAACCACTTTTGAGCAGGAAAACATTATTGGGAAATTTTTTTCTTTAAAAAAACAAAAAGTAGAGGGTTGGCATGCCAGCACATGCTTGGATGCTCTCACAGTTACATATAAACTTTAAAGAGGCCCCTTTCCCCCTCGCCTGACTCATACTCCATGCATCATATAACCAGTGTTTGGGAAAGTATGCAGAATGCTTGTGGCAATCGGATATATTTTGTTTGATTGTGGGTGTGATAAAAACAGGTGACCTAGTAAGGGGTGGGAGTGTAGAGTTGGAAGGGTGCCTGTAGGGTCGAGAGGGGTCATGAAAGGCAGAAGGAAAGTTTCTTACACGTCTTGACTATTTTTGAGGACATTTGAGATAATAGAACCATTGCACTTTAAATGGTTCTGAGAGAACTCATGGAACAGAACTTTGAAATCTGAAGTGAAGATTCAGAGATATTAACTGGCAGTGCAAAATCATGTACCTAGGGAGAAGTTCTGGGAGCCAGCCTCTGAGCACTCTGTACAGTGCAAAACCCATTTGAGAACCTGTAAAGCCTGTAGGCACTTTCCCCTGGAAAACAAAACTACACATAATATTTCCTGTGCCATTTCAAAGGATTTATGGACTCCTTAAATTCATCTGTGAACACAAGGGCCTGATGAATTTTCGACTGGGGTTATTGACTGAGCATATAAACAGTGTTCAGCTGCAACCAGGGTTTAAGTTCCTTCTTTCTACTTAGTAGCTGTTTGAGCACAGGCAAGCATGCAATGTTTCTAAGCCTCAGTTTCCTGATGTATGAAATTGGTATAATCATAGGACCTATTCATAGGTGATTATGAAGATAAAATGTGATAATGGGTTTAAGGAACTTAGGTTAACCAACAGCCTGGCAGGTGGGAAGGACAAGGCCATGTTATTATCATTCTGGTGGTTACAGACCCCTTTCACTCAGACCATGGCCTCTGTGATTGGTTGGTGACGGGCTACTCCAAACCCAGGTCCCTGAATTTCTTCTTTGTCCTTTTGCCTTTTGCTTGCTTCTCACCTAAATCTGTTTGCTTCCTGGCCATTCCCCTTTTCTTAAGGGTCTCTCCATCTCACCACATGAAAGGCAGCCTGTGTTCAAATGTCTTGATAAATTTGTTGTGCAGAAATCCATTAGAAGGAAGTACTAGGAAAATAAGTTTGATTGAAAAAAAAGCATGCCAGTGAAGTGCTTCCTTTCTGTAGTGGAGATCAAACAGTCGGACAAGTGGAAATACCAGGACTGCAAGAATGAGTTTGAGCCTGTATTATTATTTCATCTTTCTTTTAGTAATAGCAGGGGGGAAATAGCTAGTTTCCTTTATATAGTTTATTTATTTACTTTTTTAAATCTAAACCTTCAGTGTGGAAAACTCCTATGTTTGACACCAATTTTCTTTGGTTTATGTACTTAAATTATTTGTAACTTCCAGTGAGTTTTCCCCACCCCCTGCCTCAATCTCTTCAAATCCACGTCGAGAAGCAGCAAGGTAGTCTGAAGAGGAGGAGGGATGACAGCACAGGGGAAATGCACTGACACCACCCTCCTTCAAGCTGTCCATTTTTTTAGAGTGTTGGAAATACCGGGAAGGTACATGGTGAATTATACAAAATCTTAAAAACTGAGCCTCCAAAGATAGTTCAGCATAAACCTCAAAGCTTCCCTTCTACCTGACAAAGGTGGGTCAGAAGACTGATAAAATTTCTTGTTTTTTTTTTGTACCAGTTCAACTGCCACCCACTTACACTTGAAAGTCGGACTTCACAATACTTCACCACAGAAACCAGAAATCAACCTTTAAATAGTTCCAGAACAACAAAAGGCTCCATTCTCATTAGACTAATTGCTGAGTGTAACTTACCCACATAAGAATTATAACAGAACCAGGAAAAGTGTTTCTGGCTTTCTGATACTTTGAAGATTAGAGATAGTCATTCTCTTCTATGTTGTTTTTTTTACTTTTGACCTGGTAGGAATGAAAGTGAAATGCAAGTGATGATCTTAGAAACCAAGCCTTCCTCTCGGTAAAGATAATGGTCATGGACAGGTGACAGTTCTCTAAAAGACCTGCAGTCTCAGGGGACATAGAAGGAAGGTGCTTTACTGGAGGAGGCAGCCTGCTCTAGTAGGATAATCCCATCACTCTCCCTACTTCTAACACGGACTCGGTTCAAAGCCTTCCATTACTATAATCTAGCTAAGGAGCCCGGGCAAAATACTTATTTATAGCTTTGTAAACTTTGTTTCTCTGTAACTGGAGACATAGAGCCATGAATTACACCAGTCCATAGGCAGTGTCTGGCACGTTGCACCTACTTTCTTATTGTGGGACAGGGAGTTGAATCCAGGTTAGTTACAAACTGCACTGGAGGGTAAGAACATACCTTCTCGATAATGACTTAAACTGCAGAGTTAGTGGAGATGCCAGTTTGGAATTGGAGTGTGTGTAGCTTGAGAGGTAGTGTTTATACTTATTGAAGATAATGAATATCTCCTCTAACCTGTTAAAAATATGCTCTAGTGTTTACTGTCTTCTTTTTCTCCATGTCTACTAAGAGTATCTACCAGGAAATCAGTCACATGAAGTGGAATTGCTGGATCATACGATAGTTCTACTTTTAATTGTTTGAGGCACCTCCATGCTGTTTTCCACAGTGGCTGCATCAATTTACAGTCCCACCAAGAGCACACAGGTCTCCTTTTCTCCACACCCTCTCTAACACTGGTCTCACGTCATTTTGATAGCAGCCGCTCTCAAAGGTGAGGTGATAACTCACTATGGTTTTGATTTGTGTTTTCCTGATGATTAATCATGTCAAACATCTTCCCAGGTGCCTGCTGGCTATCTGTGTGTCTACATTAGAAAAATGTCTGTGCAGTTCCTCTGCCCATTTTTAAATTCAGTTGTTTGGACTTTTTTTCTTGCTATTGAGTTGTATGAGTCTACGTATTTTGAATTTAACCCTTTATCAGATATATGGTTGACAAATATTTTCTCCCATTTCATAGGTTGCCTTTTCATTTTGTTGATTGTTTCTTTTGCTGTACAGAGCTTTAGTTTGATGCAGTCCCATTTATTTATTTTTGCCTTTGTTGCTCATATTTTTGGTGTTATAGTTAAAAAAATCATTGCCATACCTATGTCAAGGAGCTTTTTTCCTGTTTTATTCCAAGAGTTTTATGGTTTCAGGTCTTACATTTAAGTCTTTAATCCCTTTCCAGTTTTTCTGTGAGTGGTATAGGATAGGTGTCCAATTTCACTTTTCTGCAACTGGTGATTCAGTTTTCCAGGCCAAACTTTTTATAACAATAGCTCAGATATGAAAGGTATATCCAAAAATTTTGCATTAAGTTTGTGAATCTGATATCTAGGGATATGCTTCCATGTTCTCAGGATCCTTTTCATTTAGGGCACATATATTATCACAGAAAAGTACTGGCATGAGGGCGCTAAATGTTTGTGCTCTGTAGTCTCTGACTAGGTGGTGTGTCGTCTTCGCTGAGATACTCATTTAAACCCATTATGCCTCAGGATCCTCCTCTTGAAACAAGGTTCCTAGATCAGGTGAGTGAAGATTTCAGCTTTCGTAGTCCATGCCTCTATCACTGTTCCTTTCAGCAGATTGTAACCTGAATTTCTATGTAATTTCTGGTTCAGAGTGGAGAACACTGGCTGGACATCAGATCTGTTCTAATTCTAATTCTGACTGGACATTAGAAATGGTTGCTGAGAAAACACTGACAGAGAACATTTTCTTTCTTTATGTCTAGGCTTTCCATCCAAGACTTGAAAATGGGAAACTAACAAAAATACTTGAGAATAAGTCATGAACCATGCTTGCAGGCTCTGGAATACAGCAGCAATGTTATTATGAAGATGAGCCCTGCTGTGACACTAAGCAAAAGGACAAACCACTATGTCTAAGTTCGTTTGTCAAGATGATAAAGGTTTGCTGTGTCAACACAAACCCCCAAAGATTTGCTGGTGCTATAAGTCAGTGCCAGCTGGTGGGGGCTCTGCTCCTCACCCAGAATCACCCAGGCTGCTGTGAGCTCCATCTAGACACACGCTCTCAGCATGACTGGAGAAGGGACTATGGCGCACTGTGTGCTGTCGCTCACTCATTTCATTGGCTGATACAAATCACATTATTATGCCTAAATAATAGGGCATATTCACAGGGAGTGAAGGGTTGCAATTCTAGTTTTGACCAAAAGGAGCATGTCTTGAATATTTGTGACATTATTATGATACTAAATCTTCACAAATAAAACATTAGTATGCTCACTTTTAAATTTGGAGACTCAAGTCCACATTATAATTCCAGGCAAAACAATGAACAAACTCACATTGATTTTGGATTCAACCACACGCATTTCTGAGAAGAGGAAGCTTTCCTGGGGAGCGTGAAGGGAGGGAAGAAGGATATTTGGCAGCTGTTGATTGGTGGGCTGGCCGTGATAGGAGAACAGGCAGGTAAGAATTCTTAGCAATGAGAATGTGCAAAAGGAACAAAGTAAAATTAACTGACGTTAAAGTTCATGGAGCATGAAAGAACACAGGTAGAACTGTGATCAAAGGGACGAGTGGTTTACGACAGAACTTTATTAAGGATTCTGAAGTGGAAGTCACATTTGTGTTTAATGTAGAATAATCCTACATGAGGCCTGGACAAGCAGGTTTGGAATAAAAGAAATGTGTTCCAAATGGAAGAGTTGTAATAAGCAACAGGAAAGTCAATAGAAAGAGTTGAGTGAATATTTGAATTTCTATGTTGCTTCATACAAATTTGTTCTACTGGTGACATAGGGTTAACATTTAGTACTTACTGAGATTGTCACTATGCAGAACACCCTAACCTAAGATGTGTAGTTAGTTGATTACCTGCTTTGTAGAGGTAACAACTCTGTCTTAGTGTGGTATTCTGGCATTGGTCTGGGAGGTGTGGAATTCTAAAGAGAGTGACTTTATGTGTCTTTTGCATACAAAGTTCTTAGAATGACATCATGATTTAGGGAGAAATATTATTAATTCCCTAATTACTAAAATATATATTGATATAAGTATAAAAGCATTTTTAAAATGCCAATTGTAACTTTAAAAAGTATATGTATATGTATACAGTCCAGAGAATAAATATTTGCATATATTCACATTTTGGATTATTTATCACTGTTCTTCTTTACATTTGTGTGTCTAGAGAATTTACTAGCATAGAGATAAGAAGGAAACCCTATAGAGGGGTAAAGACAATGCATGTTCGTGCCAAAATAACTGACGTATAAAGGATAAAAATTCCTTAAGTGTGATAAGAATCTTCTGAAATGTCTGTTTATGCTTTGGAGGCAGAAAAATTAGAAGAAACAAAACTTCATATTTAAAAGAATACTATAAAGATGTTTAAAGTTTTAGCAGACATTGGAATGCAGGTAGAAATGCACTTCGTTTGGAGAAATAGCACCTTAAAAGAGTTGACTTACAAGTCCGCACGTGCCATTTACCATCATGTGTCATTTTGTAAATCACTTTCACACTTGAGAAATGCAACATGTATCGTACATACATAATATTAATGCTAATAGCAATGAAAATAAACTCTTGGTGTGGGCTACATTAATTCTATCTTCTCCAAAGGCTGTTATGAGATGCTGCACAGCAGCAAATAACTATCAGTAATGATTGGAAAGAATGTTCTCCAGATGTTTGCCTAAGATCCTGCCTTGGCCCATCTATGGAATCATAGGTAGCAATAAAAAGTCAACCAAAATATAGCTACTAATAGTACTTATGATCCAGATGGTCTAATGACATCTTGAAATGGCAGGGAAGCTGGTTCATGGGAAGAAGAAGGCCCGACAATGACAGAGAGGAATAACATTCAGTCATTCTTCTACTGGCACTTGCTGCCCTGAAGTTCCCATCTTGAGAGCTTATAATTATTTTATGATGCCTGAAGTAGGTATGATGCCTGCATTCCTCATGGGTCTATCTGGGAGTGTTCTAATATTCAATAAACAATTATTCTTAGAGAGAGAGTGGCATTGTCAAGGAAAGGAGTGAAAGGCTTGGGGAGCCAACTGATTTTTACCTGGGTGCTCATGCCCACCCAGGTGGGCAGACCTAGAATGGCATGAAGAGACTCAGAGTGACATTAGTTTGTGAGAACAGAAGGGCCAGAGCAAGTGACTCAGGGATGGGCCTTTCCCTCCTGGAGTCGATGGTTATTGCCCGTTGAGTTCTAGACAAGAATTTGGGTGATTATATAACTTGTTTTCGAAATGTTCTTGTGGGGTGAGAAGGTTGCATCTATTCATGACCCTTCTTGCCAGGGAAGCCCTGTAGCATCTGTGGATTTGATCCTGCTGTGGTAGGGCCGGCTTATCAGGTTGGCCAGCCTAGTAGATCCTGTTGTGCGGAGAATATTTTCTTCTCTCCACTTTTGTTGTTTACTTAGCATAAGCCACTCCACCCTCACTGCAAGTTTTGACACTCTCTCTGATATACTGTATGGCTACTGTACCTTGACTTTCAATTACATTAAATCCTATTATAGTCATTTTCTTATAACAAATCCTCTTTAACACCTGAAAAGCTCAGCTCCCATGGGTGTAGTGTTATGCTGTCAAAATAAAAAAATGAGGAATTGCAGTAGCTGTTGAGTGTGTTTGGAAATAAGATCAGACTAAGGGCCTTAACATATTTTGCATTCAATTCCGGCAGCAAAAGAGAAAAAAGTTATTCTCAGCCATTCAGATATGGCTTGACCTATAAACCAGTGGCCTTAATTCAGTGATTTTAAATCAAAGGGATAGCACATAAAAATACTCTCTCAGGGAAAGCATTTCTTTCAGAAGCGAGGTCCAGAATTCCTCATTATTTCCATTATAATGGTTAATGTAAGCAGAACGTTCTTCACTAATACATTATAAGAACCCATGGCATGGGGAGGATTTTGTTTGTTCGTTTCATTTCTTTTAATGCTTCCAGTGTAATGACTAAATTATACCAAGCTTTAACTTATTTTTGGCAAATGGACACCATGGTTCATCTTTTCTGACTTGATTATTTTTGGCTAACATTTATAAGTCAGAAGCCTGTTTTATTATTCCGGTTATTGAGGTTTTATTCCATGTGTTTGTTGCTATTTTGGGGCAACTCCTTTTGAGGAGAGAAATGGACATCTGAGGAAAGAACCAGATTTTGTCCGCAGCGTCTTTTCAGTGTTAGTTATGCCTGTTGATTTTGCCCACTGACCCCGAGTCCCCTCCTGAGCAGTGGAGGCCCTGTGTGGATTCCGTGGTGGGGGGATGTCTTTCCAGCTAAACCAATCCCACCCGATCACCCCAATCCACATAGAACCCAAGAGTTATTCCTATTTTCATTATTTTACCATTATGTTAGGAAAATGAGTAGTTTGAGGATTAGGTATCAATCAGAATAATCAGATGTCCTCTTTTCTTTTTGAGCTCTTTCCTCCAATGCTCAGGTTGGTAAAACCTTACCCATTCTGGCAATAAGCATGTGCTACATTTTATCCATTTTCTTGAGGAAAAAAAGTAAATTGCTGATGACTCTGGTCACCATATGTGGCAACCAAGTCTTTTGCTATGAGCCAGGAGAGGTAGAATTCTCTGCTTTTATGATGGAGCTTTGGTTCAGGCCCATCTTTCTGTCTCAGCGTAATGTGTGCTGAAGTTGGTTGCGGAGTCTCTGGCAGCTGGCTTAACCTGTTTATATAAGGACGGAACACAGCCACTGATTAAGAGAGCCACCTCCTACTGGTTGGTTTTGGAGGGGAGCCCAGAATTTTCCATGGAGTTAGCGTTTAAAAGTTAGATCAGCCTCTCAATGGAAGATAAGGGCACACAAGAAAGCCCTTGTGGGTTTCCCTGTCTTCAGAAACCCCACTGTTTAGCAAGAGTTAGAATAGATATATTTGACCAATAAAATGCCTCTATTAGGCTTATCTCCATGAAAGGATCAGTCTTCCTTAAGTAGGTCAGTTTGAGCTAAGCTCAGCCTTTAGCGACTTGTGCATTGCCCTGGCTACTCAGGGAGGGCCGGTCAGTGGTAAGGTCAATTTGATGTCAAGATATTTTATATGGGGACATTTTAAATAGTAGGGATGACATGGTAAATAATGAAAGGCTACTGCCTCTATGTTTAAACCGGGGAATAAAGTCAAGGGGAGCAGAGGAGGGATGGGAGGAAACTGAGTGGAAGAACAAGGGCCTGACAGAAGACCTCCATGGAGAATCCGTGGAGAAACTACAAGGCTTCAATGGTCCCATAGATTTCACAGCCCCTCATACATTAAAACATACTTGAAAAAATAGTACTCCTGAAAAATGAGAGAAATGATCTCAGGTCTTGTGATCTGCGGATACGAAGGCGTCCTCATACTGGATTGGATTTTGACTTTACGTTTTTATTTATTAGTCGGCACAGAGTTTCCCTTAAGATTTCTGTGTACTTAGAAATGAAGACATGCATGGTAATCCCAAAACACCACTTGGAGTTTTTAGTAGTTGGAGTGCGTGCAACTTGGAGTGGTGATTGGAGGGTATTTCTGCCCTCTAGTCTGCAAGTTCCAGAGGTTAAAAAAAAGAACATCCCACTTTTATAAAAGGAAAAAAAATCTTTTGCATAAATTATTATATAAATAAATCTTCTTAACAAGCACTGCAGGTTTTTTTTTTTTACAAAGCACAAAGAGTTATTGTGTGATTTATGTGAAAAGGTTATATAACTGTACTCTGTTACTTTAAATAGTGTTTTTTATTTAAACTGCCAACTTCATCACTAGCAAAGAAAAAAATGCATATTTGCAAAGTACAAAGGTAATTTTCAAGGACTGTAATTAGCTCATGATAACTCTATCTTTTGTGATGTCTTTGCTATGGAACTAGAAAAGAAATGGACTTTTTTCATTGTTGAATCTCAGCTGTGGCACCTGCAGCGCGTCAGCTCAGCGAGAACCAGGGAGGGAGGAAGTCTGAAGTGTCACGCTCGGTCCGGGGAGAATTATGGACGCACTGAAGTAACAGATCTTTCCATTTTTATTTGGCTTCATCTTTTCTTTTTACAAATGTGAGAAGGCTCCATTTTCCCTGTTTCTGTTCCCCAACGGACCGTTTATTTCCAATATATTAAAGGAGCTACTTAAAAAAAAAAACTCTGAATATATGATGTGAAAGATAAAAAGAGAATGAGATTATAGTAAAAGCAGGTAGGAGAGCAAAAGAAAATCTTCATGTCTTAAAAAAAATAAATACTAGGTCAGAACTCTGGCAAGAGAAAAGACAGGCAAATGAAGGAAATATTTGAGGAAGAGGATGCTAGTTAATTTAATTCATTTCAGGGAAGTCGATTAATTGATTACTGAGAAAAAAATGTATTTCCATGAAAGATTCCAGCTTTGGGGGGTGGTCAGAGTGGATGCACACACAGAGCATGCATGCCACCGAGTACATTTCTGTGTTTGGCTGAGGCAATATTACGGAGGAGTCCAGGTGGTCAGAGTCACAAAAGTTCCCCATGGTAAAGAATATTTGCAAAGACAATCTAGGAAGTTTCCTTCTTAGGAAAATAGGCTGTTGTAGGCAGTGGAATTCCCTGGAGGTGGAACTGTATAGTATTGTGGAATTTAGAGGTGGCTGTCTTCTGAGAAGTCAACACTACATTTGCAGCCTGAAATCTGCAATTCTTGAGCTTGTTTTTCTCACCAGTGGATGATAAACACACAGACAATAGGAAAATCTATAAAGCACTTGAAGTCCAGGAATTGCAGTGTGGCAATCTGAGTGCTGGGTGTGTTTTCTGTGGGACTGTGAGAACATTGTCACCTGTTTGTTCACCGACCCGGTTGCCCAGGTGGCAGTTTGGCAAACAACCAGCATGAACAACAACAGCCTCTTGCAATGGACTGTGAAATATCTGGGCATGGTTGTTCTCAGATATTATTAAATCTTTTTAGTTCAAACATTAAATTTCAATTTTAATGGAAATAAAAAACAACGATATGAGACTGAAAATAACTACCTTTAGAGTTCAGGCATCAGATACCCACTTTTAGCAACTCTGCACAGGAAGAAGGCAATTGGTTTGTAAAGAGTGACTTGTTACTGGCAGAGAAAAATGAAACAATAGCTGCCTGTTTCAATCTAGTACGGACCACATGGTCAGTCAGTATGGTTTGCAGTAGAATTCAATTGTAAGTTTGATGGTTATATCTTTAAAAGTTACATGAAAACGTGGAAGCTCCTCTATCAGGTGAAGTCTACAGCATTTAGGATCTCATTAAATCTTGTTCTCTGGGAAGGTGTCACACACTGTTTAACAGATCAAATAAAAGAAGGCTGCAAGTTAATTTCCTAGCCAGGAAGGAGGAAGTCAATTAAAAACATACAGTTGAAAAGTGATCAATTTCCTTCACTCTAGAACCAAAAGGAAGTGTTTTGAAATGTGTATTTAAACTAAGAACTAGAGCACATCTCAAAGGGGAAGAGCAAAGTTAAACTGTGAAAGGCAGGCTCACAGCAGCAACTACGATATACACAATAACAGGTGCCGCGCTTTCTAAGTCCACTCCCACTCTTTCTGGCTCTAACACGTGGTGGGAAAATCTCTTCAAACAGGAGATACTTTCTTCAAGACTTAACGGCTATCTTTGGCTTCTAGCAAAGGTTGACAAGTAATATAAATTCCTCCATGTGCTCAAAATGAGGGTCAGGCTAAAATTAACTTCACTTGTAGACAGAAGGTAGCCAAGATGACACTGTTATCCATTATGCTGAAAATGAAATGTTTCTCTTTAACTCTGAGGAAATATGTAGGGACAAAAAGTCTTTGAAATGAATTGTGTGCCCAGTTTTATCCAGGCTGGGTCACTTGGAGAGACACCTCCCTATTTTTGTCTTTTTCTGTGGACTACATTTAGACCTTAAACAATTAGCCCTCTTTAAGTTTTTTTTTTTTCTTCGAGTCACCTGCTTTAGAAATTCCAGCTTTTGTATTTTTAGATGCTGGGGTCAGAGCAAGTGCAAAAATGATGACATTTTCTGCCTTTACAAGCGATTCTTTTTGACTTTAGCAGGACAAAACAAAATGAGTACTGAGAAAGTTGCCGCATTCCATTTTAACCCCTTAGGTCAGAAGCACAAAGCGTAGATACTAGTGTGTGCTTAGAAGGCTAACCCCATTAGAGTGGACACCATTTAGGAAGACAAGTGCTCCCTGTCATGAAACCCCTCCAGGTCCTACCATCTATACAATTAGGCACATTTATTTTCTTGAGCTGTTGTTATTTAATTGTAACCACAAAAGTAAAGCAAAGAAGCGACTTTCTCATCTGATTCTTTTTCTCCCTGCAAATTCTGAATCTGTGAACAGTTTAGCTTTCTAAAGTATTTTTCTCTTTTAAGGAGAGGAAGTATGTATTCTGTTGGAGGACAGAACCTCCTGTCTTCTCAATTATACTAGAGAAAGAATGGAAAAACATGCTGAATTGTGTAAACATTTTAACTTTCAAATGAATACAGGCAGTTCCTCACTTGTGGTCACCCTTATTTATGAACAGCTGGGTGTACACATAAACATTGTCCCTCTTCGTCCTCTCCCTGTAATCAGGGAGGGCGAACCCCCAACGTCCCCAGTCTCAAGCCTGAGAACCATCTCTCCTCATTGCATTTCATTCATTAACTCATGCATTTACACAATACATATTTAGTGAGTACCTACTATGTGCCAGGCAATAGACTAGGCATTAAGAACACAGTGGTAAGAGAAACAGATCCTGGAAATAGGCCTTTCGGAGCTCATAGTGTAGACTCAAGAGGAAAAAACCATTCATCAAACAATTATATGACAGATTTAAAATCACAGCTCTGATAAATGCAACAAGGGAAAACTATTGTACACGATGCTATGAGCAAGAAATAGGAACAATTGAACTTAATCCAGGGGTTCAAAAAGGATTTTCCTGAGCAAGTGGGAAAAGCTGAATATGAAGTTTGAAGCAGAGTTAATTCACCCCAGAAGGAAATGAAAAACTTCCCAGTTAAGTAAGTAGCATATTCAAAGAGCTGCAGTGGGGTGGGGGATGGGAATGGTAGAGAGAGGGTCAGTGTGTCTGGGGAGAAAAGTGAAGGGCAGCTTCAGGGGACTCATGAGAGGAGCTGAATTAGTCTTGAGGTCAACATAGGAGTCTTGTCTTTATTTTAAAAGAACTGGAAAGCCATAAGCCAAGTACGAGTTTTGTCACAGTGCTGGGTGGTTGTGAAGGAGGGGGTGGAGTCACAGCAGTTTGACAGGCACCATTAAAGAGGGAACGCATGTCCTCTGTCATTCCTCCATTACTGCTCCCCACCTCACCCCCACTGTATTTTTACCTCGACATCTCCCAAATGCTCTATTTCTGCCTTTCCCCCTCTGTTCACCCTGCTCCTTACTCTAGAGCCCCCACCACCTCTGCAATCTGGATCTCTGCTTCTTTTCTCCTTGGTTTCTACCCTACTGGGCCTCTCTAAGGCCACAAAACCCCCATCAGTACTTCAGAGTTAAGGCAGGCAGTGATGGATAGGTAAGGCATGTAGCCAAGCACTCCAAATTAGAACTTTGAATATATTTCCCCATAGAATCAGTGGTGCACACAGTTGAGTGTTTGCCGACTCCCTCAACTATAGGATGGATGATATTAGTTTTGGAAGGCTGCTCTTGGAGACTCACCTCATGGGACGCTGTTTCTATGGGGAAGATAATTTTAACAAAGAAGTTATCAGTAAGCCTGTGAAGCGAAGTGCATTGTTCTCATTAGGCTGCCTTTATATAAAGAAGTTTTCGTGTGGTGGGTGCCTTTGTGAAATCTCCCCCACTTTCTTGTTTTTCATTCTTTGCATATTGAATTCAAGCTAGTGTGGAATTGATGAAGGGCTCACTAGAGAACTCTTTAGTCCCAATGATAACTTTGTTTATTTTTGGTTACAACTCTCACTACGAACTGGGTAGATGAATGATTTGAACACCTAGTTTTGATAAAATAGACAGATTTGAAAAAAAATTTTAATGTGAGGGCTGAATGGATGTTTAACTCATTGTGAACATTAATCTCTTTACAGTTACTGAATAAGGACATGCTCGTGTGTGTCTTACAACCATTCTTCCTGTCCACATTTATCAGTTGCCATTTTTAGCTAGCTCTCATTTTTTTTCCCCAGTGGGGGATTCTCTTTATAGTCCCCTTCTCTGTCTTCCCCCTTTGGGAGTAAGGCGACATCATCCTAAATGGATTATTTATTCAACAAATATTGTTGTGCATTTACTATATGCTACATACTCAAGGCCCTGTGCTACCATAGGAAAGAAAGATACTATCCCTGTCCTGATGGGTCACACAGTCTACAGCAGTGCTGTCCAGTAGAGCTTTTTGTGCTGACCGAAATATATTATGGCTACGCCGTTCGGTATAGTAGCCACTAGCCACATGTGGCGGCTATTGAACACTTCAAATGTGACCAGTGTAACTGAAGATCTAAATTTGTAGTTTTCAAAACTAATTTAAATTTAAATAGTCACATATAGGCACTGTACCGAATAGTACAGGTCTAGGGAAACTAGTGGGATGTAAAGAGGGTAAACAGGTAAAGCCTGGGAAAATAACTACTTACCCATACTAGACCTGAAGAAAGGAGTCCCTGAGTTCCAGAAAATTGTCATTTAAATGGCAGAAATGTGGGATAAATGATATTCACACAATTTTCTAGGGAAATAAGTTTTAAATCTTTATGAGGCTAAAATCCACTAAAGAAGCTATTTGACCATTCACAACCTCTTCTGCAAATCTATACAGGTGCTTCCACCTGTCATCTTCCCTCTTAACAAAGGACCCTGAGAGGGTTTCTCATACCCAGTGCACAAGCACTTTGAGCTTCGTGGAAGTCAGAGGAGACCCTTACACTATCACTGGGACAGAAATGATTATTTAACTGAACTGTGCAACAGGAAAGAAGCTGAGCTTTTAAGGATAAATGGGTCAGGCAATGACTTAAATCACCATAAAAAATCTAGCATAAAATGTTTTGTTCTGGAAGAATATCTCTCATTTTAGAATTCAGTTCGGAGGAACTTTTGGCTAGAACAATTTGTATCAGACAGAGCTGTTTAAAAGTTGTATGTTGTGTTACTGGTAGCAACGGGCTTCAGAGATGTTTTGTAGTTGAAAGTCATTATACCTAGCCTGCAGCTGCTAATCACAGAAGGAATTAGGAGAAGGAGGGAAAGCTTGCCCTCATATTCTGGACAGAACAATGCCAGGAGAAAGCTTTCTTGGTGGGAAGAGTTGGTAATGGGGAGGGGAAATACAGGGACACCATAGGTGTCAGTGACCAACTTGTCTTCATCCATCTGGGGAGAGACATTTCAAGACAGAACAGAGCCCTGTGGCTAATGTACGGGGGCTGAAAAGGAAATGAAAGCTGTGTCCTTAATTGTTTCTAGCAAGCTAATAAGGGAAAAGAGACCGCATACAGATAGAGTGAGAGGCACACCTGGGGTTAAGCCTATGAGGAATCTGGCTTTAAGGCAACAGATGCAGAGGCGTGGAGTTAAAAAGCCGCCTAATCAAGTCTCCGGGAGTACAAAAGTTAAACAGTGATAAATAGACACAGGTTTCTGAGAAATGTATGTATGCAAAATTCACCTGGATGCTATTTAAAAGTTCAAAATGCACTATAACTGAAGTAATGAAATATGTATTTTAGGTTTCAGTAACTTTGGCCTACAGATATCCATCACAGGAATCTTAGTTTAAAACAAAACAAAGCATCACCTGGCGACAGGCTACTTCAAATATATTTCCCTGAGACTTTTCACCTCTATATCCATCTCCTTACTGCAAGAATAAGGGTGATAATATCTATCCCTGCTGGCTTCATAGAAGTGACAATCCAACAAGAAAACACTTGGGAAATTCTAGAACGTATGCAAATATGAGCAATTTCATTTATTATTTGAATGGCAAATGATGTCCCTGAAAGTTAAATCTGTACACGTAAACAGAGAGTGATTACAACAAGGGTTGTGGGCAACAAAGAAGGCCTGTGTGTGCCCAGGGGCGCCACTGTGCTCAGTAATTGGATTTCTACGTATTTCAGGACTGGGACCTGGGCAACGAAAGGCTAGAATAGGAACACCAAATAAAGCCCAAATCATTTTCTGCCCATCAGAATGGAAATCCAAAATAGGTATATGTTTTTAGTTGTGGTACAACCTCTTATGTGTGAATCCTATTCATTCCAGACACAGCTCTCGTCTGTTCACTAAGCACCACCTCTAACCACTTTCGAAAGCGAGCTAACAAATATGACCCTTGCCCTTTGAGTCATGAGATAAGCAGCAGGCTGTCCTCTGGTTATGCGCCTCGGGATCATGTACTCCTTCTGGGGCATAATATTCTTGGCTTTAGAAGTCAGTCCATCCAAGGTCTTGGATTCGAGGATCCTGAGATTAAGGGCCTAAGAAAAGTTCACTTTCAGAGGGCTTACTCAAAGAAGTAGTTGGGCTGGGCCAGATTTAGCAACGCTTTTCAGAGGTCGCCTCTTTCTCCGAGGCATGGTGGGTTTCAGAAAGGAAGATGGAGCAATGGAAGGTGCTCGAGGGAAGGAAGAAGCCCTGAGGAGCCCCCGTGAGCATCATGGGCATTCCAGGGGTCGGGGCCCAGGGATCTCAGAGGAAATTTGTCTGACCGGAGAGGAACCAACTCACATTTATTAAGTGCCCACCATGGGCAGGATCTCTACCAGTCACTTTGTGTGTTATCGTTTTGTCTAATTAACAGGGAGTTGAATAATGTCTTTGTTTTTGCAATTTGACTATAAAGTAAAGTAACATTCTGCCGGGTGAATCCAATTTCTTATTGACTTTCACATTGCATTAGACTCCGTCCCCGTGGCTAGGGCTGTTCTGCTGCTCTCCCTTTCCTGGAAGTTTCACTTTTCACACGCTCAATTATCGCAGTGAATTTGTGTCATCTCAGTCACAACGAGGCCCACTTAAAGGGCTGTTGTCATCAGCATTTTTGTTCCAAATACATGCTTCCCTCCAAAGTATGATGGAATTAAGATAGTGTCATTGTCTCCAGAGCCAAAGGCAAGAAGGCCTCGTTTGTGTTTTCTGTCCTCAGATCCTAATTTCTTAATTCCATACATTCGATCCTTGCTGTGCTGTGAGTTTCCACAGGGAGGGAAGCTCAGGGCCCTGGGGAGAAACAGGAGCCAAGGGAGCAGTAGGCTGGGTCCGTGCATCTGCAGGGCCGAAGTCCAAAGCAACAGGCAGGCAGGCCTGGCCAGCCTTGCAAAGTCACTAGAATACTTGATTGTTTTGTTGTTTTTTCTCTTTTACTATTTCAGCAGCTCCCACCATGAGGACATATTCTCCTCACCCTCAGAAGCCCTTTTCAAACATTACTCAGAAGACTGATAAGAAGAAAAAGCACCCACTGATGGTTTCTCAGAAAGAAAGCATTCGATTTAACTACAGGGCAAGACGGCTCTGATTACCACAGGCCCAGCTGACAGCGAGGTTGCCAGGCAACACTTGCTCTGCCAAGAGTGGTGGTGGAATGAAGCAACCATGTGGTTTGTATTACCATTTTTCAACTTTTTAGGGTTTATAGAGGAGAACGTCACCAGAGATGATAATTCAGTTTGGAATGACTGCGTTTTCAACGCAGTGTTCAGTAATTGCTGATTTTGTGTTAAATCCTGAGGCCCACAGTCAGTCATATTTTACAGCGTGGATGAGATAAAGCACGGGGTATGTCAAGATCCTACCCTATGCAAATAACAAAGTTTCTGGCCAAATTCTCTTTAAATAAAAGAAAGAAAAATAAAAATCTCTCCAGCGTGTCCAAGCTGCTACTTACAGCTGTTATAAAGATAGCACAGGAAACAGAACTAAAGCCAAACAATAAGCTAAATCCTGCCTTCCATTTACTTAACATGCCCCGTCTTCTGTAAAGTCGGAGTTCATTTTGTTTAAATGTTTCAAGTCGGAGCTTGCCGCAAACCAATCAGTTTGTACCAGTTTGTGTTAAACCATAAAATGCAAATGTTTTTAATTTGTTATTTATTATCTAAAGTTTTGGGTTTAAAAAAAGAGAAAAATCTGGGATTATTCACTTTGAAGTCTCCTGGGTATTCTTGGAAATATCATTCTCAGAAAGTCTGAAACACTAAATTGGAACAAATGACTCCATTCATAGACAAATTTGCAAAGTCATATGGTCTGCTTGCATGGAGTTTAGTAAAATACCTTGTGAATTGTGCCCTTCCTCAAAGAAGCATATCCACCCTCCTCTCAGTGGTACAGCCCAGGGTGCAAATGGCACTGCTTCCAGTCTCATCCCTTAAAGAATATATGTTTAAAAACTCATATTGTTCAAAATCATTTTAGCAGAATTTACGTGCTATTGCCTTCTTATAGCATTTGAAGGATCATGGGAAACCCGGTAAGACATGTACTCCTGGAAGCAAGGCCTTTCAGTCTGAGGAAATGAAGCAGCCAGAACCAGGAAGAATCCATAGCCGGTCCAGTCACACATTTCTACACAAACTTTCAAATAAAGAAAAAACATAACTTGCCATTCAAGATGCCTTGGTCTAAACAAAATGCAATTTTACTTAAAGAGATGTTGTCAAACATAGTCATTTGGGCTCCGAAATTATGCTCCGCAAAATGCTAAATTAGTTTTGTCAAAACATAACCTTAGTTCTCAAAACATTGTCAGAACTTTCAAAGTTCAATAAAAGAAGGCAGCATTTGTGGTTTAGGTGGACATTATCCTCTGTATTTATCCTACATAACATCCATCAAGCCATCAAGCCATCTGTCTGTCCATCCATTCATCCAATAAACATTGAATTCTCATTCTGTGCCAGGTACTGTGCTGGTTCTTCGACACAAAGGTAAAAAGATGCATCTGTAGTATCAAGGCGGGCAGTAGTCCTAGTGAGGAGAGAGACATGAATAAATTGTCAGAGTCAAATAAAATGCCCACTGTCATGGACAGGCAGAGGAAGCATGGGAAGTAACTTCTGTAATATAGCACTAGTTCAGGATATGCTGGGAGCTGAGCTAAAGATAGACCGTTCTTTAACAGTCAGAGAAGAACCAGTGTTTGAGATCACGTTATTTTTTTCTCTCGCAAGGTACTTGATTGATGACACTATCACAGGGAGCTTTCCTGAAGAGAATGGAGGAAGAGAAGGAGAATGTTTGGCAACTGTTGATGGTGGGTTGTCCCCCACTAGCTGTATCTACATATTTTTCTCACCTTTCAAGGAAACATATGAGGATGCAAATGAACGAGAGTGACATTATTGCATGAATAAGCTAAATCTGATCTAATTTATTTAGAAGCAAATATTTTGAAAACTCTTATACTTAATTACATCTTATGCATGACAGGTTTCAAATAGATTGTGACTATTGGGTGGTTTCTTTGCAGTTGATAAAGGCTTGTTTCAAAAGCTTGCCAAGGACATCCTTAAGGAGTTTACATTCTCCAAAGGTCAGAAGGTTAGTTTTTTAAATACATCATTTCAGGAACAAATACTAAAAATAAATTTGACATTATAATTTCATTTTTTGATAATGCTGGGTGTCATCAGCCACATAAACTCTGACAAGCAGAACTGCTCCCCTAATTTCCCAACAGTAATAATGAAAAAAATATAGTTGGACCCATCATTTCTTTAAAGCCAGGGAAGGGCTCTCTCTGCCTTAGTGCTTTAGTAGAGCCCCAGAGGGAAATTCCAAAGGCCTTGGAATCTGATGGTCTTATGGCACCTCCTCTGAAGGTTTTTGAGTCCCAGAAGAACGTGTTAAAGGTTGTAGCTGAGAAACTTATCCATTAAGTAAGGCGTAGTGGGAGTGGGAGTGGGGTGCTCCTTATCCTGGAAGCTGTAAGCCTAGGTGCCATGAAGATTAAAAGGTATGCTGGACAAAATAATCTCTTTATGTTACAGTTTAAAGGGTTGTGACTGTACATGCAACCAGACTGCTGCAAAACCAACTAATAATTTAGAATTTCTCATTTTTATCTTCGCACAATCCATCGAATATCAATGAATTGAGGGGACCATTTGTTGATTTTTTTTTTTTTTTTTGGTCACTAAGACCTAAAATTGAGAATTCTAGATCAATGGTACCTTGATCCACCACTTTTTGTCACTGAGATCCTGCTTATATTTCTGCTAAACAAAGAAACTGTACTAAAACCATTAAGAGGCTTTAGAGTTTACTAAATTAAAGGCAGAGAATGAATTTATTTTAAATTTGTGAAAAATGTGGGGTTTTTTTTTTGAACCTTCATGGGCGCCTTATTCAAATGGCTGGCGATCTGATAAGACTGTGGGTTTATACCCCAACAGCCCTTCTTAAATTCCATTTAAATGACCCTTTTGATAAGGAGAACAAAGTGTAGGTAAGGGGTTTGGAATTCCGGGAAAAGCTAATTGGATTAAAAAACTGCAGCATTCTCGCCCTGGGAGGTGGTCTTTATCTGTGTCCTGGGTGGAGGTCATCATCTCACTTGGGAGTACAATGACTCAGATCCCATCTTGAATTGCTTGGAGTCCTCCTGAGGCACAAAGGTGGAACTGCTTTTGGTCTCCTGCAGTCAGGGTGGGTCAAACCTTCAGTTTAAATCTACTTGTAATCTATGTTAGAACTTTCCCTGAATGTTGTTTGATATTGGCCAATAGTCATCCTGATCCCATAGGTCAGGGAGCGCTCAGTGGCTTGGTGCACAACCTCACTCAGCTGTGCCCCAGGAAGGCAGCTTCTTCCCTATTGCATGCTGCGGTGCTCTTCTTGGCTCCTTTGTTTAGAAGTCCATAATCAATGTCTATTTATTTAACTGAAAAATAAACAACCAACAAACTAAACCTTCTTGGTCATATGAACCTCATTCCACCAATGGACAGTGAATATTTACTATGTCTTGTTGCTTCAGGATCCCAGCGAAGACATTTGGGCAGGACCACCAGAGCTGCGCCAGCCATATGGTGCTGTGAATAGCCTTCTGTGCCTTCTGGGGGAGACAGAGAACGGCTCCAGAAATGGTGAGTCTATGGATTACAGTGCTCTAGATGGAAAGGTCTGCTTCCCTCAGTGCCTGGTGTCTACTAAAGCGTGCTATTTGGTGACTTTTCTTTCCTGTAGGCCTCTTTCTTCAGTACTTGACCTTGTCATCCCCTATTCCTTAGCTCATTCAAGTCAGACAGACATTCATTCCCACACACTATCCAGTTCTGTCATAGGCACTTTAGATTTCACCCTATAGCTTGGAAGCTGTGTCCCTTTCTTAGATCAAATTCTAGCAGCGCCACTAGGCATGAACTAGCCCTAGTGCTCTCTCCTCTGTTCTCACCCCTGCCTCCCGATTGGCTCTAGTGTTGCCAGCTCTTCCCTGGCCTCCCTTTGGTCTTGGAGTGCACCCCACTCCCTAGCTCATTTCCTCTTCCTCTGCTTCCCTCCTGTGCCTTCCAGCACAATGGATTTACTGCTGAAAATAAGCACCTTAGTGTGAATTATTTTATTTGACCCTTTGGTGGGGGGCTGATGGGGGAGCAGGAATAGAGATAAGAGTTTTGAAAACTTTTAAAGTAAAGCAGGGAGAAAGGGAAAGGCCAATTTCTAAAAGAAAAGTGGGAAGACAAAGGCAGCAGAGATTGTGCAGATAAAAGGCAAATTTGACAATCTATTGCTAACTCACTTGCAGAGCCTTCCACCTCTGGTCACTTTGAACCTGCCAGTTTTTTGCCTTATACTATGTTTTTTTTTTGCCCTGTGCACATCTGTGTGCTTTAATCTAGCCACTCAACTATTTTCTTTGATTACCAACTCTGTGCCAATAATGTTATAGGTACTAGTGCTACAATGGTGAGCAAAGAAAACTGTCATGATGTCTAGTGGGAAAAAAAATCAAATCAAATTATCACACGATAAATATGTACATGGAGTGGGGAGATTATAATACTAAGAGGGGTTATAATAGGATAATTTGACAAGGTCAGTGATGTGTAGAAAAACGTACTCAGGGAAGCAGCTAGGTTGCTGAGAATTAGTGGAAATATAGACCATGACTCAGTAAATTAGAAACGCCTTCACTGGAAAAAGAAGAGTATGAACAAAAGCTCTGTGGTTGAGAGGAGCATGGTGTGTTCAGGAAACGGGAAGGAGGCCTGAATGTCTGGGAGGCAGAGCGGTGGGTGTCTTCTGAGATGGGGCTGGAAAGCTAGGTGAAGCTCTTATAAGCATATGAAGCATTTTGTTCTTTGCCCTAAGAGCAACAGAAACTTGTCTATTGTGTAATAACTTGTCACAAACTTAGTGCTTAAAAAATAAAAAGTGTTTAGTATTGCACAGTTTCTGTGCATCACAAATCCAGGAACAGCTTAGAGGGGTGGTTCTGGTTTATGGTCCTTCATGAGGTTGCAGTCAAGATGTTGGCCAACACTCAGCTGTCACCTGGAGTCCTGACTGGAGCTGAGGGCTTCTTCCAAAGTGGCTCACCCACATAGCTGGCTAGTTGGTACTGGCTGTTAGTAGGCTATCTCAGCTCCTCTTCATGTGGACCTCTCTACAGGGCTGCTTGAGTGTCCACATACATGACAGTCCTCTTTTCCAAGAGCAAGTGTTGAGAGAGAGCCAGAATCTTTTAAACACCTCACTTCAGCAGTGACATGGCACGTCCATCACATTCTATTTGTTAAAAATAAGTCACTAATTCCTATGAATATTCAAAGGAGGGCAATTGGGCTCCACCTTTTGAAAAATTATTGTCAAAGCATTTGGGGTATATTTTAAAACAAGCGAACCGTTAAGGAGTGTTAAGCAAGAGTACTGACGTGATCTTATTTGCATTTAAAAAATAGTACTTTAAGTGGGAAGCAAATTAAATAGGGTCAGTGTTGGTTAATAGATATTAGAGTGATCCAGGTGTGAATTACCGGTAGGGTGGTGAAATAGGATGCTGGTGAAGATGAAGAGAACTGAAGAGTTCCATACTCATTTAGAAAGTAAAGTGAGTCTTAGGGATCAATTGGACTTGGCAGTTGAAAAAGAGGGAGTATTAGTTTCCTAGTTTTCTGCTTTGCGTAGATGGGTATTGTGGCATTCAGTGACGTGGAGAATACTAATTTGGATCTATCAACCAGGTTATCATGAGTTTTATTTTAGACATGTTATGTTTGAAGTATTGGCAATAGCTAAGTACGGTTACCAAGTGGTCCCTTGGTCATAAAACTCTAGAACTAAGAATTCTGACCTAAAGATATAAATTGGTGAATTATCCATGCATAGACAGAAAGGAAATCTCTGAGTTTGATTTTCCTAGAGGAAGAAAAAATAATATGAAAAGAGAAGAGAGTTTTGGGAGATTTTTTGTTGTTGTTGCCAACAAGGTTTGCTTCCCTCTTTCCTTCCTTCCTTCCTTCCTTCCTTCTTCCTTCCTTTTTTTATGGGAGTCTAATTGCCTGTCCCATTGGTACTTACCTTGGCCATGTGATTTGTATTGGACAATGAGGCATTAGCAGGTGTGACAGGAACAGGCATCTGAGGTGTGTAGTGGAACTTTGGGTTTGTGCTCCTTTTGCTTTGAAAAGAACACGCCTTAGATGGCCACTGGGACATGAAGGAGTCGGCTGACCTGGATCAAGTTGAACTGAGCCTGGCCTACATCAGCTGAGCCGAATTTATAGATGTATTAGCATTAAAAATGCTTATTTTTGTAAGCCACTGAAATGTTAAGGTTTTTATTTGTTGTTGTTATGCAACATTGTTTTCCTAATAGCTGACTGATACAAGGGCATAGGATCTAGTACCAAGGAATACTATGAAGTCATTATTGAACTACATGAATTTTAAGAGCCATATTTATGCCTGACACAATTGTAAGAGCAAAACCCAGCCTAAAGCCCTGGTCAAACTTCTGGCGAGGGCGTGTATGGACCCCCTTTCATTGAGGCATAGCTGTTTATCTGTCATGAGTGTCCATAGGTCACACCCATATGTTCTTAGAATAGCTCTTCTGAGCAGGGCTTTCTGAGATAACAAGAGGTCCCACCTCACCTGGACAGCAGTCATCAAGACCAACCACTGCTGTGTTCCCTTTCTCCGAGTGCATTTTTATTACCTGTTGTAAAGACATGCTTAAGAAAATTGATGCCCTATCTACATACTATGTTTATATTTTAGAGCATATTTTATTGTTGTTAAAGCAGATTTTAAGAGAACGCATTCTAAAAATAAAAAAAATAAGGTTATTGGTGGCAATAAACAAGCCTATAAAATAGTGTGCCAGTGCAATGAAAGAAACTGAAGTGGCTGTTGGGCTACGGACATTTTTATAAATGCTTGGTTAGTGATGAGGTCATTATGAAAGATGACCAGTGAGACTTGAAGGAAGAACAATAGTTTCACTAGTTTAATAGTTGTGAAATATTTTGGTAATTGCTGGAATATTCCTTTTCAGTGAACTTAAAACTTGCCTTTTAGTGCTTGCTAGAATGCTTGACCTGCAATATGTATTTTATCTTTTTTATCACTTTCTTCTTCAGTATAATGCTAAATTATAATTGAGAAGGACATAACTTAGATTTCTATGGTATTGCTGTTGAAAAGATAGAAAAACTTTATCAGAAAAGCAAAAAAAGAGGCTGCATTGAAAATATTTGTCTGTCCTGTTTTGGTTATTAAAATGAGATTCCCCTCCCAGATGCCCATGTTAAAGGTCTGTAAAAATTGTGTGCGGGTGTGCACAGAGGACAAGTCTGGTGTTTATGGGGGGCATGTGAAATTATACCTTGCCTAGTTTGACCACAGTGTGAAAGTTTAAAGTGTAAACAAGATCAAAAAGGAGAGTGGTTTCAAAAATGGAGAAACAACATTCCATTCTCCCAGAGCCTTTTCAGTCTCTCAGTCAGACTGCTGCCCCCCACTCTCTTTTCCCAGCAGCCCCTAGAAACAACATCCCACTCCCCCACCATCCCCCACCTGAAAGGAAAGGGCACCATCAATTCTCAGAAAGGAATTGCCAAAATAACAAACCTTATTGGAGTGGATAATTTCTCACAGAAACTGCCAATCAGCTACAGATGCAAATCTGCCTTTCTTTTCCCTCTCCCCAGCCCTTAGCTAGAGAAAACAACCTAAAACTCAAGAGAAACTTTGCCTTTTTGCCAAATAATAATACAAATGACATTGCCATCTTGAGATATTTGTCCTTCCCTTCTGCCTTCTTCATTACACATATCTCTCTGTGTGTATGTGTGTGTGATGTCTTTTTGCCTTTTCATTTTGTTCAGGGTTCAAAAAAGTGATTTTAACCAAAAATGTCACATAAACATGGTTAAGAAAAGCAAACAGGACAGAAATGTAATAAAAATTAAATATCTCTCACTCCATACCCTCACCCCTTTTCTCTATCTCTTAGACTTGCAGAGAGCAGAAATTCTGTGAGGGAGCAGGGTGTGTGTGTGTGTGTGTGTGTGTGTGTGTGTTGTGAGGGGAAAAAGAATGGAGAGGAAGTCTTGATGTTGATTTATTTTCAATTTAAGAAAAAATGTAATCACACACATTTTTCTCTCTTCATTTCCCCTTCACCAAAAAGAACAAAACAAAACCAAACCCATAAAACAACCCAAACTAACAAAAAACAAACCCAACCCCAGACAAACAAAAACCAAACCTCTGCTGTTTGGAAGTCTAAGAGAATTGCTGCTTAAAGGTCTTTCAGATAAAGCTCATTCCAAAGACATTTCCAGTGTAACCAAACAATGAGGAACCCTGGGATCCAGCCAGCCGTCGTCCCTGCCATCTCTGATTTAGGGCGATTTGATGATGATTAAATCAAAGAGAAGATGGAGATGGGTTTGTGGAATGGGAAAACAAACAACTCCAAATTCCCCTCCATTTCTTTATATTTAAACTATCTTATTTTATCTATTGTTTTAGATAATCAATTCATGTGCATTTAGGATGATTGTGTTGGTATGAAAAGGCTCTTTGCATTTTCTTCTTAGTGTAAAGGTTTGTGGAATGTTTGCTAAGAACAGAAATCCTTCCTCAAGGAGTCCTTTCCCTGACTGTGTGGAGGGTCTCTACTGGGCAAGCAATGATGCCAGTGGTGCAGTAGTCCCCTCTCCCAGACAACTTGGCTTAATGTTTTAGTTCTCTATGACTCACTGTTTAAAAAAGGATTGAAAAATTTGCTCACCAAGAGGGCAATGATTAACTAAATCTGTAAGGTGCCAGTTGACTTGCTATCAATAGCTTAAAAGAAACTCTAATTCCATGACTAATGGCCCAGAAGTTTACTACTTGCTTAGAGGAACATCTTTAGATCAAAGTGCTATCTTTGAAATCTTTAATTTTTCTTTCTTTCCCTGTTTTTCTACATTTAACAAAACTTACACACTCATTAATAATAATGACATATATTCCCAGGCTTCATTCCCCTTTTTTCTACACACTTGAATCTCTGTGGTCAGTTTTTCCTCTGAATAGCTGTTCTTCAATTTGCCGTGTGATAGTGTGGAGGATTTGGTTAAGAGCATGGGCCCAGGAAATAGCATGTCCTGACTCAAGAGTTTGCTTGGTATGTGACTTAGATGAACTTTCCTAATTTCTCTAAACCTCAGTTTTCTCAGCCATAAAATGGTAATATTAATAATTATAATGTAAACTTGATAGGATTGTTGTAAAGATCCAATGAGAAAATATAAGCACAGCTCTTAATATAGGTTTATCCCTCAATAAGCTGCAATGCAACAGATTTTAAAAAATAAAACATACAAAACAAAAAAATTTTAAACTTTCAAAATCTTCTAAGTAAACTTGACTTAGGAAAAAAAAAGAAGAGAGAAAGAAAGAAAGAGAGAGAGAGAGGAAGGAAGGAAAGAAGGAAGGAAGGGAGGAAGGAAGGAAGGAAGGAAGGAAGGAAGGAAGGAAGGAAGGAAGGAAGGAAGGAAGGAAAAGGTAAAAAATGCCAAACTGCAATGTCAGAGAAATACGCTTGTGTTATTTCTCTGGGTGGCCCTATGTCTCATATTCTGTGACATGGGATATGAAATTGTGTATCACTACAGTGTTCAGTCTGCGCCAGTGACTGAGAGTCTGGGGATGCCTATGCAGTGGGCTGGTGAATGAATGTGCAGGAAAAGGTCAGGAGGCCTTAGGTGTATCACATGGAGATTAGAACACATGGACCACAGAAAGAATATATTACTAAATGGGGAGCACAAATAAAATGACTAGTATTTCCACCTTGGAGCTTACATGTTGTTGCATACAGAGATAAAATTCACAGCCAAGAAGTTACTGACTACTTACCATTTCAATCTGAAAAGCTGTAAAACTCCAGTGACAAAGTACATATCAAGGTTGTAGTTCATATCCTCCTCTGTTCCTTTTCGTATGCATTTTCTGTAGAATTGGGGCATTCATTCATTCCATGAAGAGTTAATACATGTCTCTTTTTATCTGTTACTGGCCAAGCTTAGTAGGCTTACTCTCAAGTCTATTGAGGTAAAGTGATAACTGCAGTAGAGAACTTTGGGATTTTCTTGAAGGATATCTACAATTCTTGGTGGGGCGGTGGTGGTGGCTGGTGTCACAACTGAGAAATAACACCTAAAATGATTCTAAAAAGAGAAGTAAGGGCTAACAGTATTAAAGGGGAGAAGAAACAGGTAATTGCTCACCATTGACAAGGTGAGCAACGGTGTATAAGTGACCCATTTTGGTAGATGGAGAGGGGACACAGTCACCAGAGAGTTTTTAGTGAATACGAAGAACATAGGAATGTTTGCAGGTTGAGGTGGGGTGGGAGTCAGAATAGAGAAGGTTACAAGTGTCAGAAAGGTGGGCAAGTTCTCAGAGGGGGTGGTGGTGGGCTTTAACTGAAGGAAGGACACCCCACATTCTTGGGCTAGAGGAAATGTCTAACAAACTTTGATAAATATTATTGATTATACTTTGATTAGAAAGTGATTTTCCTTTAAACCCAAGGGTAAAACATTATTTGTTTACTTATAATTTTCCTGAGTGCCAAAGAAGCAGGGAACAAGAAAACAGGGAAATGAATTTTATAGTTAAATACCTGTTAATTCTATACTTGGAAGATACTAACTCCACATGAGTTTCCTGGTGTTATCCATCTTTCAGAAAGATTTGTCTTGTGTGAATGTCAGTTGGCAGAAAACATTTCACGTTTTTTATAAAATTCTAAGTGGTTTAAAATCTTGTATATACACAAGGTGGTACATTTTTTATATTATCAAATATTTGATTTCCTATGAGGTTAACATTTTTCATATTTTTATTTCCCTCTTTTACAAATTGTCAGTTTTGTCATCTGAAAAAAGACTTTTTATGAAACACCTTCAAGCTAAAAAAAAAAGTCTAGGATCAAGAGAATTCAAGATGCTGTGATCTAGAGTAGATGAATTGGGGAAGCAGGATGAAAAATTACACAGAAAAAAATGCTCAGAAATACAGAGTCCATTTCTGAAAGGGAGACTCTCATTTCTGTGGTTCTTGTTCTAGTCAATATCAAATTAATTAATCTGATGGGCAATTTCCCTGTGGAGTACACATCTAGCATTGGCTTGATAATTTCTAGAGACAGGAAGCTTACTGCCTCTTGAGGCTGCCCTTCCCATTTTGGGTAAACTCTGATACCCCCAAAATACCTTTGTGTGGAGGGGTCAAAATTATTAATATGCAATGTGAATAGCTAGTACTTACAGAGAGTTTCCTAGATATTAGGTATAGTTCTAAATGTCTTAACATGTATTAAATCATTTAATGCTAAAAGAGTCATCTTAGGAAGTTATTATTATTGTCTTCATTTTTCAGATGAGGTGAACGAAGCACAGGGAAGTTAGATAAATTTATCGATGTCACACAAGTAGTAAGTAATAGAGTAGGACAAAGGACCCCAGACTCTAGCTCTGGAGCCCATGCACTTCACTACTTTATTACTCTTTCTTTCACTGAATGGTTGTTCCAAGGCTTTCCTCACCCCTTGGTCAGTCATGAAGATTTTACTGTTTCCCATTCATCTCCCCCTTCTTTGAATTCCGTGGACAGGTTTGTTGTTGCCAGACTTTTGTGATGCAGAATCAGGAAGTGTAAGAAAAAGAATAAAAGCAGATGGACTAGGGGAAGACATTTCTGGGAAATGTGGCACAAAACCAAAAATAGTATGGGGGAAGTAGTGGAGGGAAAAGGGAGATTTTAAGAAGCATCGCTAGAGTTTATACACTTCATGGCATGCAAGAAATGCAAAGAAAGAAACTGAATTATTCCTGTTACTTTTTGGTGCCTGGACTATGTCTCTTGGTTACTGTACCAGTCCAGCATTGGACTACATAGAATGTGGACTTATGAGGGTTCAATACGCTTCTATAGAACCAGTCTTTCTTCCTGTTATGTTCTCAAGTCATCTGGCCCAGAGGTAGCTTTTCAAGTATTTAAAGATGCTTATCCTATTCACCTTAATTTTTCTTCTTTTTTAGTAAGAAATTTGCAATTCCATCAGTTTCCTTTTTTTTTACAGAATAGTTTTGGTTCGCAGCCTGCGCTCAGTCCACTGAGCTATGCCAGCCAGGGCCAGAATAGTTTATTGAGGTATAATTGATACACAATAAACTGAAGACACTTAAAGTGTACAACTGGTTCAGTTTGACATGTGTATAGAACCACAAATCATCACCACAGCCAAGATAAGTGGACATATCCATCACCCACAGGAGTTTCCTGTGGCCCTTCTTAATACCTTTCCCTTCCCTTCTACCCTTCTCCAATCCCCAGCAGACCACTCATCTGCTTTCTATTATCGAAGGTTAGTTTGTACTTTATCGAGTTTCATATAAGTGGAATTATATAGTATATACTACTTTTTTATGGGAGAGTCTGGTTTCTTTCACTTAGAATAATTATTCTGAGATGTATTCATGTTGTTCTGTATACCAGCACTTTATTCCTTTGTATTGCCTAATAATGTTCCACTGTACAGATAATGCCTCAATATTTTTATTCATTCTTCTGTTGATGGACAGTTGGGCTTTTACCAATTTTTGGAGAGTACAAGTATTCATGTATTCATGTACATGTCCTTTTATAGAAAGAAGATTTAATTATCCTGGGTCATTAACTAAGATTGGATTCATTAGATCATATAGATGTATATTGAACTCAAAAAAACAAACTGCCGTTTTTTTCCTCCCAAATGATTGCACCATTTAAAATCTCACCTGCAGTGCATGAGTCCCACTTTCTCTACATCCCCACTGACGCTTTAGTCTTTAGTCATTATACTAGTTAATTCAATTGGAAGAGTTTGTGTAGAATTGTCAATAGTTCTTCCTTAAATTTTGGATGAGTTCTTCAGGGAAGTCATGTGGGCATGGAATATTTTTTATGACAAGATTTTTAATTACAAATTTATTTTTCTTAATAAAGTGTTATTCAGATTACCAACTTCTTCAGTGGGCTTTGGCCATTTATGTCTTAATAAATTTGTCAATTTAATCTGTTGTTGAATTTATTAGCACGAAGTTTATAACACTTTCTTATTTTTATTGTCTTTAGAATCTGTAGTGATGTAACTTGTATCATCCCTCATATTGATAATTTGTGTCTTATCTCATTTTTCTGGTCAATCTGGCTAGTGGTTAATCACTTTTATAGAGTTTTCCAAGAACCATGCATGTTTTGTATTCATTTTATATTTTCTAAATCTCACTGTGTTCTGTGATTCATAGTATTTGCTGTCTTCTAATTTGAGTTTGATTTGTTCTTCTTTGTCTAGTTCAGAGGTAAGCAATATTTTTATGCAAATGATCAAATGAAAACATTTTAGGCTTTGTGAACCGTACAGTCTTTGTCAAAGTACTGTGTTCTGCTGTCATAGCATGTATGGCTAACTAGAATATAAAGGAATGAGCATGGCTGTATTCTAATAAAACTTCATTGTACAAAAACAGGCAGTGGTGTTGAGTTGACCTAAAGGCCATAGTCTGTCAAGCTCTGTGTTGGTTTCTCATGCCTAAAGCCAAGTTTATTGATCTGAAGCCTTCCTCTCTAATATAGGCATTGAGTACTATAAATTTTTCTATAAAATCTGTTTTAGTGGCATCTTACAAATTTTTATATGTTGTATTTTTCTTTTCATTAAGATTAATATTCTTTCTAATTTTACTTTTGAATTATTCTTTCACCATGCATTTTGTAAAAGTTTGTTACTTAGTTTCTAGAGATCTCTCTGTTATTGATTTCTAATTCCTCTGTGGTCCGAGAATACTCTTTGAATGACCTAAATCCTTTTAGATTTATTGATACTTGTTTTATGACACAGGATATGTTTTATTTTCATAAATGTTCCATGTGCACTTAAAAACTATGTATATTCTACTGTTGTTAGGAGGAGAAATTTATAGCTATCAGTTAGGTCAATTAGGTTGATGGTGTTGTTCAAGTATTTTATATCCTACATAATTTTTTGTCTTCTTGTTTTCTCAGATAGTGAGAGAGGTGAATTTAAATCTTCAGGTATAATTGTGGATCTATTTCTCCTTGCAGCCCTATTAGATTTTGCTTCATGTGTCTTGAAGCTCTGTTATTATGTGTGTAATCTTTAGCATTGTCATATACTCCGAATGAATTCATCTCAACGCCATTATGAAATAATCATTTTTTACTCTAGATATATTTTTCAATTTGATATCCAGTTTAATATTAATACAGCCACTTCAGTTTCCTTTTTAATTAGAATTACCATAGTACAACTTCTTGTATCCTATAATTTATAACTTATTTGTACCTTTATATTTAAATGGTACTTCTTAACTATTTAACCAATGCTGTAGCACATAATTAGTTTTTTTTTTTTTTTGGTACAATCTGATAATCTCTGCCTTTTAATTTGAAGTGTTTAGGCCACTTACATGTAATATAATTATTAATACAATTTGTTTTCTGACTACCTTGTTGTTTTTTGTGTTGTTATCTGTTGTTTGCTTCTCTTATACTCTTTTTCTGTTTTCTTTGTTTTAATAGAGTAATATTTTTATAATTCATTTTATCTTCCTTGTTGGCTTATTAATAATAACTGCTTACTTAATAGTCTATAACTATTACTTATTTAACTTATTGTAGTTTACCTTGAAGTGATTTTATACTATTTTATAAAAGGTGTAAGGATCTGAAAATAATATACTTTTATTTATCACCCTCTCACTTTTATGCTATTGTTTTATACTTATTACTCTTATGTGTTTTTAATCTCATAGTACATTGTTCCTGTTTTTGTTTAAACAGTAAATTGTCACTTAAAGAAATTAAAAAATAAGAAAAAATTATGTCCAGTTACCCATGTGGTTGCCATACCTGGTGTTCTTTACTCTTTTGTGTAGCTCCATGTTTCCACGTAGGATCCTTTTCTTCCTTCCCAAAGGACTTCAACATTTTTCTTTATAATGTGAGTCTACTGGTAATGAGTTCTTTCAGTTTTTATGTCTGAAAAACTCTTTCACTGTTGCTTTTAAAGGTTTTTCCCTAAGTGCAGAATCCAACATTAACCATTTTTCTTTTAGTAATTTAAAGATGTCTTTCTACTATTTTCTTGCTTACATTGTTTCTGATGAGAAATCTCTTAATATTACTTTCGTTCTGGAAGATACTCCTTTCTTCCTCTAGCTGGTTTTAAGATTTTACCTTTACCATTGGTTTTGAAAAAATTTGATTATATGTGCTTTGGTGTAATTTTCTTCATGTTTCTTTTGCTTGGGGTTTGCTTAGCTTATTAGATCAGTGGATTTTGTTTTCTCAAGTTTGAAATATTTTTGCCTTCACGTCTTCAAATGCTTTTTCGCCTCTTGTTTTGGGGACTTTAATCACATGAAAAGTGGACCACTAGTAATTGTCTCATAGTTTACTGACTTTTTTTTTATTCTTTTTTCTCTCTGTATTTCATTTTGGAAAGTTTCCATTGTTATTTCTAAAAGCTTGCAAGTCTTATCCATTGCATTTTTATCCAAGACATTATAGTTCTTATCTCTTAAAGTTTGATTATGTCTCTATATAACTTTTAAAATATATTAAATGCATTTATAATGATTCTTTTAATGTCCATGTCTGCTAATTATAGCAGACCTGTATCAATCCTGAGTCTATTTCAGTGGATTTTCCCCATTGTTTTGTGATATTTTTATTCTGTGCACATTTGGTCATCTTTTTTTTTAATTCTTTATTTTATTGATTATGCTATTACAGTTGTCCCATTTTCCCCCTTCACTCCCCTCCACCCTGCCCACCCCCTCCCACCCACATTCCCCTCTTTGGTTCATGTCCATGTGTCATAAGTTCTTTAGTGTCTACATATCCCATACTATTCTTACCCTCCCCCTGTCTATTTTCTACCTACTGTCTATGCTATCTATTCTTTATATCTTTTCCCCCTCTCTCTTCCTCCCACTTCCCTGTTGCTAACCCTCCATTTGATGACTTTTTTTTTTTTACTGATCATATTTTTAATCTTCTTTTTCTTAGGTAAGTCCCTTTAA
>PVIA01007952.1:0-77274 GCA_004024845.1 Tonatia bakeri
GCCAGCCAGCGCCTCTTCCCGCCGGGACCCCTCGACCCCACTTCGCAGGCCTCCCGACTCCGCCGCTCCTTACCGGTCTGGATGTACTGGAGCCCGACTTCTGTGCAATTAATTTCCCTCTGTTCTGGTTGTTAATTGTTTCTCAATCTTTGTTGTTTTCAGTCTTGGTTGCGCGAGGAAGCACAGTGCGACTGCCTATGCCTCCATCTTGGCCGGAACTCCTGAATATTAAGTGTTCTTGATCATTACTCTTCCAAATGAACTTTTAAAAAGTTGGGTACTTTCCTTAGATTACAGATAAATAGAATCTTGCTAAAATAATATAAGTTTGGATGGTTTTGTTCTATAAAGTAACAGTGCAGGCAGTGCAAATTAGTCCCAGCAATTTAATAGAATGAATAGAAACCCACAAAGTCTACTTTTAGATACTCACTTCCAGGGATGTCGTTTTAATATAAGGAATTATGGAGAGTCTATAAACCATATTTTATGTCAGTTTCATTTCTTAGTTGATTTGGGTCAGCAATGTGTTCAGTATTATTTATTGCATGCTCTTATTCAAATAGTTAATTCAATTTCAATCTAAGGGATTATCTAATTTTGATAGTATACTTTTATCCTCTTGCAGATTTAATTTTGAGTTTACCACCATTATTTACTTCAGTTTTTGTGTGTATCTCAGAAATGATTTCAGTAGCATTAATATTTTAAATATAGCAATGGAAATTAAAATGCCTAAATTTGATCTTACAGTCTAAAATAATCAGACTACACAAGTTATCTTATGCCAATAAAGTTTATTTAATGATGATTTATTTAATCGCCATAGCCATAGATCATCATATTATTATTTATCATGCTAAATAGATGAAAACGAGACAGTGCTTCATAGAACATACGAATGTGATAGCTATTGGAACAAAGTGAAGAGAACTTTAATTAGGGTGTGAGGAGGCTATAGAGAAAATTGGGACAATGGGTAGTAGGTAAGATAACAGGGCTTCCCAACTTTGTCTCTTGACAGTTCCTTGACAATTTTGGAAAACTATTAAAGGTGATATTTTTCCCTTTTAGACACTGTTTAGAAACTACTGGGATTCCTTGAATTTTTTTTTTTTTTAATTTAAAAGGCCCTAGAAATCGCATATGTCAGAGCTTCTGTTAATGTATAGAGGTAAAAATGAATACTAATCTATACTGGCCTTGAGTACAAGATCTTTAGTGTGGTTTTTCAATATATACAAAGGTGGAGAAAAGTAGGTTTACAGTTGTCATGCATATAAATAGTGTAATAATTTATAAATAATACAAAAGCTCTGTTCTGTGTACTCACAAAAGTGAACCTATTTTTGTATACTCTTGTATGCAGGTAATTTTCAAATTAAATGTCCATTAACATTTTATGCCAAGGCTATTCTTTTCTCTTTCTAGTAGTAGACTAGTATTGTAGCTATTTTGTTCTCTTTGCATTGGCTTATTACAAGGTGCCATTTGTTCATCTTTTCTACTGTGTTGACTACTGCTTCTCAGTGGCTCTCCTTTCTAAATTCCTACCTTCTGTTCTCAATTCCCACTCCCTTACCACTTAAACATTGGTGAACTTCAGAATTCCCTTTCTGTGTATTTCCAGATTTCATAAATTTGGCCATTAAGGAAGAGTATATCGAAACAGGTTAGAAGAACAAAAGGTTTTAATAACTTTTTAAGTATTCTAATATATCTGTGATTTTTGTTGCTTTTCAATAAATATGCTATGTTATTCTTTTAGAATTCAAACCTGATTCATCAGAAAGTGTCTCCTCCTAGTGATCGACAAGGATCTCCAATACTGTCGTTCATCACTCTTGAACAGTTTAATGCCATTCGCTTAGTCCAAAGTGTCCATCAGTCTCTTGCTGCTCTCAGCAAAGTCATCAGAGGAACTACCTTACTGAGTTCAGAAGTGCAGAAATTGGCAAGTGCTTTGTTAAACCAAAAGGTAAGCCTGCACTAAATATATGAGTCTTTATTTCATTTTATAAGTGACTCTTCCGTTGTGTATACATTTGTCAGAAATCTTATAGTTAATAGTAATAGAAAACGCAAGTTAAACTAACTTAAGCATATTGGAATTAATTGGCTGGTATAACTGAAGAATCCAAGGTAGCTATCATTAAGTCCATTAAGTCAGGTTAATAGGGGAGATTAAGATTGTCATAAAGAACTCAGCTTGTATTATTTGTCTGCCCATCTTGTCATAGTGTGTGTGTGTGTGTGTGTGCGCGCGCGTGCGTATCATCCATGTTGACTTCAGTTTGGGTCAGGTCCTGTGTACATGATGGTATTCTAGCAAGCCTGAGCCTTATATCCTCTAAGCTCCAAGTCAACAGAAGGAATAACTGTCTCCTCATGACTCAGGTGAAAATCTTGGGATTAGCTTTGATCCAGTCTGCTTGGCCTGTGTTTTATGCCTAGTCCCATCCTAATTCTGTGTACAGTGTGTGCACAGCTCTCATTGGCTAGGACTTCAGCCAGATTCCTCTCCCAGGAGCTGAAAACAGATTCAGCTCCATCTGTAACACATATGTGCGTGAAAAGAAAGTTTGGGTACCCAGTAAAAACCAGAGTACTTTTAGCAGGAAAAAGGGTTAGATGTCTATTGCTGAATAACTGGACCATTTTAAATTATAGTAAAATCCGTGTGTTTCAGGTGTGTTGGGTAGAAACTATAGAGTAGATTGACTAGCTGTTGGAAGAAGTAACATTTACAACACTTAGCACCTGGAAAAGATTTCACTAGTGCTTGATAGGAATTTACAAAAAAAACCAAAACAAATGGGAGGGAGGTAGGGAGGGCTGGGGGTGGGCAGGGATGGGGGTAAAAGGCAGAAAACTATACTTGAACAAAAATTAAAATTTTAAGAAAAGAAAAAAGCTGTTTGTTTTAATATAGAGAAACCTCTGATAGTCAACCTGAAAATCTTCTCTGTTTAAATATAAAATATAGCCTTCTTAGAACTTTCTGTATCTTACTCACTAATATAAAAATATTTTCTATTTTGGTCAGTTTGGACTGCTATAGCAAATTACCGTAGACTGAGTGGCTTAAACAACAAAAGTTTATTTCTCACAGTTCTGGAAACTGGGAAATCCAAGGTCAAGTTGCCAGCAGATCTAGTGCCTGCTGGTTTGCTGATGGCTGGCCATCTTCTTGCTGTGCCCTAACATGGCAGAGAGGAAAGAGGAGGAACCGAGCTCTCTCCTGCACCTTCTTATGAGTGCGCTGATCCTGTCATGAGAGCCCACCCTATGACCTAATTATGTCTGAAAAACTTGTCTACAAATATCATTATATCAGGCATTAGCGCTTCAATATATGAATTTTGGGTACAGAAACTCAGTTCCATCATGATATTCAATTCTTTTCCACATATGCAAAAGACCCACTCAAAGAAGCTTATGTTCCTTTTTCCTTTACGTTGAAAAAAATCTCAGTTTTACATTGTTCCATAGTTTTTGCTTTGTATATAGATTACTATCGCTGTTAAGCAACTGTGGTTATCAAAATACTACAGTATTGTATTTTATTACAAATTTTAACTAATTAACTTTTAATTTGAAATAGGCATATTATTAGTCATGAAAACTCCTTGACACACTGAAAAAACTAAAGAAATCTGAGAGCATTGAAGAACTTTAACTAGTTTAATCGCCACATTGAAGCTACTAGGTGGTGCTACTATTACCCCCATCTCATTGTGTGAAAGCTGAGGGAGAGGGGTGTTACGTCACACAACCAGACTCAGGAGACAGTGGTTGCAGAGTAGGGGTGGACCCAGGGCAGGTCTGGTTGCCGTAGTAAATGTGAATTTTTTTAAATTTATATGAAAGGTTATCACTCACGAGAGCCTATTTCTTTAAAATGAATGATATGCTTTATAAGGGCACAACGTATGGTATAGAATAATTTAGGAGCCTAACAATAATGCAAGAACAAGAAGAGTAGAAGAGAACAGTAAGTCAAGTGGAACTGGTACACAATGAAGTGTAGTAAAATTAAGGTTAGACTAAGTTTTGACATCTTTAAAGCCAAAGAAAAAAGTTTTTATTACTTACCGTAGGCAATAAGAATGTTTTTATGTAGAAATAATGTAGCAAAATGACTACAAGTGTGGCCTCAAAAATAGGTCTGCCTGTTTTTGAGTCCTATTCTATCGCTTAACAGCTGTGTGACTTTCGGCAGGTCACTTAAACCTCTCTAAAATTTACTTCCCTCGTTTGTAAATTGGAATAGTCCAGGTACCTACCTCATGGAATTGTGAGAATTAAATTAAATCATGGGTAAAGTGCTTGGCTTGTAGCCAGTACCCTATAAATGTTACTTGGTTTTGTTATTGTTACTTTAGGGGATTTTATTATGTAAAGGACAGCTTTTGGAGCATCTGTGTGGTAGCATTGTACAAAATTATTTTATAGACAGAGATATCTTGTAGATTGCTCTCTATTCATCTCAAGAGGTGGTTAGGGCATGGAGTAGAGTAGAAGCTCAAGAGGGTTCTCTATTATGTTAATGAAGAATATAAAAGGTAATTGGCAAACCTGTGGGGGTTTTTTTAAATGCTTTTACTGTTAACTATCTGGTAACCAACTATCTGATAACCTTTAGTGTTAACATTTGAAAAATTAATAACTTAAATTATTTTCTATGGTTGCAATGTAATGTGACTTACATTAGATCATATGAAAGATAAAAAACTAAATGGGCTCTGTCATAAGAAATACTTTTCTTCTTTTTTTTAGATATTCTTTTATTTTATTTTATTTTAATTGTTGTTGCAGTACAATTTTCTATCTGTTATTCCAATCCCAACCCACCCACCCAGCCCTCCCCCCCTCCCTCCCATTTCCACTGGCCCCTAGTTTTTATCCATGTGTCCTTTATACTTGTTCTTGTAAACCCTTCCCCTTTTCCCCTGAAATTCCCTTTCCTCTCCTCTCTAGTCACTGTCAGCCTGTCCTCTATTTCAGTGTCTTTGGTTATATTTTGCTTGTTTCTTTGTTTTGTTGTTTAGGTTCCTGTTAAAGGTGAGATCATATGGTATTTATCTTTCACTGCCTGGCTTATTTTGCTTAGCATAATGCTTTCCAGTTGCATCCATGATGTTGCAAAGGGTAGGACCACCTTCTTTCTTTCTGCGGCATAGAATTCCATTGTGTAAATGTACCACAGTTTTTTATCCATTCATTTACTGATGGGCATCTAGGTTGCTTCCAACACTTGGCTATTGTAAATTGTGCTGCTATGAACATTGGGGGTACATAGGTTCTTTTGGATTGGTGTTTCAGGGTTCTTAGGCTATAATCCTAGCAGGGGAATTGCTGGGTCAAAAGACAGATCCATTTTTAGTTTTCTGAGGAAGTTCCATACTGTTTTCCACAGTGGTTGGACCAGTCTGCAGTCTCACCAACAGTGCACTAGTGTCCCCTTTTCTCCACAACCTCTCCAACACTTGTTGTTTGTTGCTTTGCTTATGATGGCCATTCTGACTGGTGTGAAGTGGTACCTCATTGTGGTTTTAATCTGTATCTCTCTGATAGCTAGCGATATTGAACATCATTTTATGTGTCTCTGGATCCTCTGTGTGTCCTCCTTGGAGAAGTGTGTGTTCAAGTCCTTTGCCCATTTTTTTTTTTTTTTTTTGTCTTCCTAGAGTGGAGTCATGTCAGTTCTTTATATATTTTTGGAGATCAAACCCTTGTCTGAGGTGTCATTGGCAAATATGTTTTCCCTTACGGTTGGTTCCTTTTCATTTTAATGCTGTTTTCTATAGCTGCTCAGAAGCTTTTATTTTCTTTACTGTTTCTGGCATGATTAAAGTAGAAATTTTCCTAGAGAGAATTATGACTTATTTCATTGGTGGTTTCTGGTGATCTGCTGAACATTTTTTTTTTTGTAAAAAGTCACAGTGCTTACAATTTTTTTCTTATTAGAGATAACTTACATTGTAAAATATTGTTAATTTTTTTACATATTTGAATTAAAGCTTTAATAATTTAAAATGTACAACAAAAATTGAGAAGGCACAATGTCAAATACATCTTTCTTCTGAGTAATCACTAAGGGAATTATTCTTTTGTAGAAATTAATAGACGGTATTGCTTCTTTACAAATTATTTTAATAGTACTCCTTGTAAAGCCAGGGTTTGTATTAGCTATACACTTCAATTTATCCTAACATCCTGAATATTAACACTAAATGGCTGCTTAAGGTTTTATAGCAAGTAATTCCTCAACAGTGTAGCAAAATTGCTAATAAAGCCTATTTTTAAAAAAAATAAGTTTGCAAACAGCTGGTTTTTAACCTTTCTTGGATCGCTGACATCTTTGAAAATTGAAAGAGATGCACTCTTAAAATATGCGTACACACACTTACACAGAGCTTGTGTGACTTCAGGACGTCTAAGACTTAGGATACCTGCTAGAGAGAGAGGTGTTACCTCTCACTCCTTTCTCTGCCGTGGCCTTCTCTGTGGCAGTGTTTCTGAAAGTGCAGTCTCTAAACCGAGAGCTTCCGCATTGCCTGAGAACTCTGTAGAAGTATGAATTCTTAGGACCCACCCTAGACTATTGAATTAGAAACTCTGTGTTATCCTGCAATCTGTGTTTTATCAAGTTCATGAAATGGTTCAGTGCACGGTAGGTTTGACAAATACTGATCTATAGTCAGAATTCCCATCAAAGAGGACATCACCTTTCTGTCCCCTTCAACTACACTTTATCACCATCTGTGGCCTCCATCATTCAGCTTCAGATCTTTGGGGGAAAGAAAAGATTAACTCTTACAAAATGGTTGAGGACCACACCTTTTTAAAAAGGCCCCCTTTTAAGAAATTATCTACCTTCCTGCAAACAGGTAATTAGGAAAGTCATACCCAAACCACAATAATTACCCAGAGGTAATTATTAACGTTAAGTGATTTGTGTTTTCCATTAGAATAAAGTAACAGCTTGTGTTTTGTGTGACACCTGACCAGTTATACAGGGCACTTTTGTAGCGCTTGCCGCATGGACTGCTGTCACCATCTGTTCCTGTCGGTGCACAAAGAATGTAGGGCCTGCCGTACCTGGGTCTCCAGTCTTGCGGGTTCTCCTTCAGTATCCCTAGCTTAGCACTGTTGCTGTGCTGCAGAAGTGGGTATACTTCCTCTTTTTAACAGCGGCTTCTAGTTCCAGAGTTTATTCTTTTACTTGCCCACCTTTATTCAGTAGCAAATGGAACTGGAAGTTCACAGTTGTAAGGCTTACATGCTATACATGAAGTTTTATTGAGATAATATTTGAAGTTTTATTAATATTACTTGAATTCTTAATAATACTTCTTAAAGGTAGAGAGTGATAAATTAAAGTGTGTGTACTATAAACCCTAAAGCAACGAATAAAAATAAAATGAGAATACCACAGAGGTATGCATGATGAGTCTGTGTAAGACATACAATGGAAACGTGAGTTTTATCAATTTAAAAGATAAATCAGGAGACAGAAGTCAGAAGAGAATGTCACACAGTCCTTATAGTCATTAAGAGGATAATAAGGGAATAATATATTAACAACTTTATGCTTATAAATCTAACAAATTAGATGAAATGTGCAAATTCCTCGAAAGACACAAAATATCAAAGCTTATTAAAAATAGATGATATACACTATATCTATTAAGGAAGTTGGATTTGTTATTAAAAATGTACCCACAAAGAGAGCTTCTAACAAAATGGAAGCAATAATACCAACTCTGTATAACTCTTCCAGAGAGTAGAGGAGGCAGAAATACTTCTCTTTTTTTTTCTGTGAGGGTAATGAAACTTAACAAAGACATCACAATAAATCTACAGACCAGTTTCTTTAATGAATGTGGATACTAAACTTCTTGAGATACTAGAAAATTGAATTCAACAAAATATAAAAATGCATATTGCATCGTGATCAATTGGGATTTATCCTAAGAATACAAATTTGGGTTAGTAAAAATAACCAATGTTATTTACCATTTTAATGGGCTAATAAAGAAAATTTATATTATTATTTCACTTAACACACAAAGGGCATTAGACAAAATTCAATACCCAGTCATGATATAAACTTTCATCAGATCAGGATTAGAAGGGAAGCTTTGCAACTAGATAAAGGGCAGACATGAAAAAGCTACCAGTATCATAATAGTAACACACTAAATGCTTTCCCCCTAAGACCAGGAAGAAGGCATCGAGGTCCACTCTCACCACTTCTATTCAGCCCTGTACTGAAGTCTAGCTAGTGGAACAACTTGAGAAACAGAAAAGGCATACAGATTGGAAAGGAAGACAGAAACCTACCTTTATTGCAGAAGTTATGATTATCCACAATGTCCTAAGGAATCTACACAAAAGCTCTAGAGCTAGTAAGAAATTTTAAATTCAGTAAAGTTATGGGATGCAAGGTAAATACATAAAAAATTATGTATATCCTGGAAACAAACTATTGAAAATTGAAACTAAAAACATTATTTGCCATAGTATCAGGAAAATGACATGTCTTGGGATAAAATTGAAAAAAAGATGTGTAAAACTTTTCTACAGACTGAAAACTACAAAGCATAACTAGAGAAATTAAAGAAAATCTAAGTAAGTAGAAAGATGCACTGAAAGATATATTCATGAATCAGGAGGCCCAATGTGGTTTAGATGTTATTTCTTTCCAAATTGATGTAGAAATTCAACACAATCCCAATCAAAACCTCTGCAGGATTTTTTTGTAGGGATTGGCAATTTGATTCTAATGTTTTTCTTTCTTTACAAAATTGCAAAGGGCCTAGTTTAGTCTAAATGATTTTTAAAAAGAAGAATAAAATGGAAGGTCTTAGTCTTCTTCATTATGAAGATATTATAATCAAAGCAGTGTGATACTGGCATAAAGATACAGTCATAGCTTAATGGAACATAATAAATAATCCCGAAACAGACCTACAGATATATGAGTAATTGATTTCCACGAAATATACTAAGTCAATTGCACGGAGAAAGGAAAATCTTTTTGACAAGTGCTACTGGAACGATTGAATAGCCAAGTCACTCCCCTATCAAAAATTAGCCTACCCCCATATCTCAAAACATATATAAAAACTACCCCCAAGTTGATCACAGTTATGAAAGTGAAAAAAGCCATAGTCTTAGGAGAAAAGCTTTACAATACATATATCCAACAAAGGAACATGTATCTAGAAATGTTTAATTAAATCACAAGACAATAATGATAAGACAAATATTCCAATTTAAAAAAGGGAAAACAGATTTGAATAGACATTTAATCAAGATTATATATGATGGCAAAGAAGCAGATGAAAAAAACTCAGTATAGTTAGTTATTAGGGAAATGAAAATTAATATAATGAGAATATCAGTATATAGAAATCAGTTGTATTTCTATACAAATAGCATAAATGCTAGTTTATAAAGCACTTACAGTAACCAAAATGAAATTAAGAAAAGTAATTTTATGTATGATATCATGGAAAAGAATAAATAGATGTGAATAAATTTAACAAAAATATCAAGATTTTTACATTGAAAACTGCAAAACAGCCTCAAAAGAAATTAAAGAAGCCCTGGCTGATGTTGCTCAGTGGGTTGGGTGTTGTCCCACAAACCAAAAGGTCTCTCATTTGATTCCCAGTTAGGGTACATGCCTGGGTTGGGGGCCAGGTCCCATGATGGGGGAACGAGAGAGGCAACTGATAGATGTTTCACATATCTATATTTCTTTCCCTCTTTCTCTCTCCCTCCTCCTCTCTCTAAAAATAAATAAATAAAATCTTTATAAAGAAAGAAATTAAAGAAAACTCAAATGAAAGCAATCTTTTGTTCATGAGGAAATAGAAAAGTGACTCTATGGTTACAGAGTATTTTTAGAGGGTGATGAAAATTTTCAGGAATTAGGTAGTGGTTATGGTTGTACATCCTTATGAAACAACTAAAACCTACTAGACTGTATACTTTAAAAGAGTGAATTTTATGTCATGTGACTATAGCTCAATAAAAAGGAAATTTTTAGAAATCACAATGAGACAATATTGTATCTCCTCTAGAATGGCTTAAATTGAAATGACAAATTGTACCACGTAACAAGAGGAACTCACACTGCTGATAGCTTGGCTTTTTCTTAAAATGTTAAACATGCATGTGGCATATGACCCCACTAATTCATGGGTTTTTATCCAAGAGAAGTAAAAGCATGCAAGTATTTATGAATGTTCATAGCAGCTTTAGTTTTAATAATCAAACTGGAAACAACCGAAGTTTCAACAGATGAAATGGTAAGCAAATTATGATGTCTCTATAAAATGGAAAGTTAATCAGCAATTTTAAAAAATCAGTGTTGATTTATGCAACAATATGGATAAATCCAGTGTTCTGGCAAATATTTAACTGGCTCTTTCCCAAAAAGAAGCCCTGATCTGTAGCAAGTACCGATTCCTGTGGTGCAAATATTCCTACCATGGCGGATTGCATATTACCAGTGCCAGATGCCTGAATGGGGTTGGGAAGAGATGCCCACTAGCACACTGACAATGGTATTCTCACCTTACAAATAATCAGAAATACACAGATGATGATAATGTCATAATATAATTAAGAATTAATGAGTTTGGGGTCCTTCTTAACTTTATTTTAAGTACAGTTTAGATTTTAAAACATTTTCCAATGCATTTTTTAATTGTGGCAAAATACACATAAAATCTACCAGCTTAAACATTTTTAAGTATAGTGTTCAATAGTATTAAGTACATTCACAGTGTCATACAGTCAATCTCTAGAACTTTTTTCATCTTTCAAAACTGAAACTTTAACTCATGAAAACAGCAGTTCCTCATTCCTCCAACCATCCAGCCCTCAGCACCTACCATTCTCTCTCCGTGAATTTGGCTCGACTACTGTGGGTACCTCATGTAGGTGGACTCATTCATCTTTTCATGACTGGCTTTTATCACCAGCATAATGTCCTCAAAGTTCATCCATGCTATAACAAGTGTTGGTATTTCTTCCCTTTTAAATTCTGAATCATATTCCATTTATGGACATATACCATATGTTTACCCATTCATTATTGATGAACACTTGGTTTGCTTTCATCTTTCTCCCTTTTTATAACTTAGTGTAATGTCTTACCAAGTATTTTATAATTTTTTAACTGAAACTAAAAGTTACATGTTCTGAGAAAACAAGTAAGAGTTTCTTTAAGAAGGGAAGACACAAAATTAAAAAATGATAATTGGATTCATATCTAAGAAGAGAATAAATTGATTAAATAAATATCTTGAATTTGAAAGTCTTTATTTTGTTCTGGTGCTGTTTTATAAGTCTTTCCTCTGTACTAATAAGAAAATTGAAAGCTTTGGAGCTAAGCAAAGGCCTTAGTAAGATTAAATTGGAATCTATTCTAACTTTTATCACATATCATCTATCTTCTGAGTTGTGCTTCCTTTTATGTATAAACAGTAAGGCCTCTGTTACTGTGAAATCCTTTTACTTGAATCTATCTTTAGTCTTTTGAAATATAATTCTCTTTTTATATATGTTTCTGAAATAGAGTTGGTTAATTTAATTAGTTGTATAAAGTTTTAAATTATGGCTAGTGTAGAAGCTAGTGATAATTTGTAAACTATACCTATTGTTAATTTTTTCATGTAGAATTGACATTAAAATTAACTCACTGTGTTTCCTTCTTGTTTTTTTAAAAAATATTATTAACTGAATCCTTTCCCCCCACACACTTTAAGCCCAGGGCATCCTCTAGTGTTTGCAGTAAGCAGCAGTGACAGTGCCGTCTCCCTGTTTCAGGCACCGCAGTAGGCGTGAGCCACAAACCTTAAATCTGGTGTTGGTTCACCTTCAGCAGGCTGCTGGTGGTGGATTACTGGGATCTCATACTTGAGGAAGAGTGCATTATGTTTTTTAGTGGGATAGTGGTGTCTGTCAGTAGAATAATTAGTATGTATAGTTACACTAATAATTACCATAGTGTAAATAAATACATTATTAAATGGTAAAGGGAAGAGTTCCTAAAGTAGCCCTCTTTTTAAAGTTCATATAATAAAAATAATAAGATTGTGTAATGGAATTTAAATCTTCAAGATTGTACTGGAATGTTTTCTTGTGCAAGTAACTTAACCTTTCCCACTTACGCTTCTAAATGTTTGTAATGGGGATAACACTTGTGTCCATGTCAGAGAGTTGTTTGGAAATGCCATTGTGCTGATACAAGTACGTGCTTAGAACAGTGCCTCACACACAGTGCTGCAGAAGCATTTGCTGCTGTTGTCCTTCTCATAGGTCCTAGCACAAGCGTTTACGGTCAGAAATTGTTTTGTAACTTTGTATCCCCAGCACCTAACAAATGTTTTCCAAATGACAGCTATGGAACAGATGCCTGCTGAATAATCAATTAATTGATACTTCAAAGAGGGAATGGATAAATGAACAACTGCTCATATCGTGTTCTGTTCCTGTGATACCGCTCACAAAAAGAATGAGAGAGCAAAAATATGGCATGTTTAGTGTTAGACCTGGTTCAAATCCTTTGAAATTTTTAAAAAATGTTTGTTTAGTTAAATAAATATATTCTAAATCCTTAATTTCCCCATCATTTTAATCTTAATATATATTATCATGTTTAATTTCAAATTGTGTAGTATATGTAGAGCACTATAAAAATGTGAGATATGTCGAAGGCAGTATCGATGCTGACAAATGAACTGTAGAGCCAGGTTGCGTGGGATCACGTCCTGGACTCGCCCTTTCCCTGTTCTGTGATTTGGGGGCAGGCTGTTCTCTGTGTGTCTCCATGCCTCCTCTGTAAAGTGGAAGCTATAATACCCCCTGCTTCCGAGGATTACTGTGAGCACCCTATGAGACGGTGCATATCAAGCACTTAGCAGTTACTCACACAGAGTAAGCACCCAGTTTTTTCTACTTTTGTCAGAATCCAATAAACTTTCAAAGCTTAACAGCTACCTCCCTATTAAGACTTCCTTGATTAAATCGTTTTTCCTGTCGAAACTCCAGATAGGATATATTGGTTTGGCCAGGAAAACTCCTTGTGGTTTTTTTCCATAAAAGACACATTTTTCATTTTCACCAATAACTTTATTGATTTGGATATTTTGAGTATGTCGGCCATCTTCTGTGTGGCATAACATTGGTTGTTCTCAATTAGTTGCCTTGGTTTGATTGCTGTCAACTTCACCTGGCTGCCCAGCTGTGGAGCATCGTCCAGCAAGACAAGTCTAACAGGAAACTTCTGGAACCACTTCTGACACAGTCAGTCAGTTACGGCACCTTCTCCACACACTGCACGAATGTGTGTTTGTCTGTCTGCATTTCAGCTATGTTTTTACCTTTCTTGAAACAATAAAACATATGCTGAGATCGTTGCATATTTTCTTCCATCTTCAATATTAAAATGGCTACACAAAAATTCATGAATTTTGATAAGTTTTTTAAATGCATGCTGATGTAACAGCTATCACAGTACAATCTAATAAAATTATTCTGAAAGAAGTTAAAGACACAGTGCTACTGGAGCCATTTTACAGAAAAAAAAAAAAAAACAAAGGAACTTTTTGGCCAACCCAATATAACCTATTATTAAAGCACCGCAAGGGATTTTAGCTGTGTATCTCATTTAGTGGTCTTTTCTACCTTTGTTCTATTGCTATTTAGAGTAAAGACTATATTTATTTTTTATTCCCCATAGTCTTCTGTCATATCACTATAATGTCATATTACTTTTATTGTATCACATATTACATTGTATTTCCCTACATAGAATTTAACACAATGTAATATTCTTCTTATAATGAATAATATATTTTTGCCTTTATGCCCCAGTAAAATACAAGCTCTATGATATTAAGGATCTGATGGTGCCAGTATGTTTTAGGCACTCAGTACATAACTGCTGAATGGATGAATAGTAAGGACTAACCATTTATTGAATTAATGTATTACACCTGCCACTAATATCAGTAACTCTCTTAGTTACCTATTATTGCATAATAAATTGCCTTAAAACTTAGTGGCACAAAACAACAGAAATGTATTATGTGACAACTTCTGTGGGTTGAGAAGCTGGGCAAGGCTTAGGTAGGTGTTTTGTTTCATGGTTTCCCCAAAATCTGCAATCAGGAGTCAGTCAGGGCTGCAATGGCTGCGGCTTCTGGGAGCACAGAGGAGTTGGCTGCTGGCAGGCTCAGGCCCTCACCAACTGTCGACTGAACGCATCAGGTCCTTACTACGTGGGCCTCTCCCTGAGGCAGCTCCTGACTTGGTAACTCTTTCACTTGAGCACGGAAGGGAGAGAGTAAGAGAGTGAGCTAGGTTACGAAGATAGGACTTTGTAATCTAATCTCAAAAGTGGTATCTCAGCACTTTAAAATTTTATTTTTCATTAAAATATAGTTGACATACAATATTATATTAGTTTCAGGTATACAACATAGTGATTTAACATTTGTATACCTTACAGTGTGATCACCACTATACATCTAGTGACCATCTGTCGCCACACATTTATTATATTTTTTACTGTATTTCCTGTCCTATACGTCATATCTTCATGACTTACTTATTTTGTAACTGGAAGTTTGTACCTCTTATTTACCTACACCTTTTTTTATACATGTACCACCTTCCTCCCCTCTGGAAACCATCAGTTTATTCTCTGAATCTGAGTCCGTTTCTGTTTTTTTGTTTGTCTGTTTGTATGTTTTCTTTTTTTTGATTCCCCATGTAAGTTCACACCACATATATGGTATTTGTCATTCCATGTCTGAATTTTGCATTTAGTATAATGCCCTCTAAGACCCACCATGTTGTGGCAAATTAAAAGATTTTATTCTTTTTTGTGACTGAATGGTATTCAGTTTCGTTACTTACCCACCTGTCAGTGTACACGGAGGTTGCTTCCATACCTTGGCTATTGCAAACATGTAATGTGGTATATATAAACTTAATTTGGACCCTTTTTAAATTGCAGTGCCCTCTTATATGGCAGAGCAAGTGGGAAGGCCCGGAGGATCCTTTACAGTACCTCAGAGGTCTTGTATCTCGTGCCCTTGCAATACAGGTAAGACTATGTTATTCAATATTGCATTATCTGACTGTGTGATTACTATATTATACACATGCATATCAAGATGGCCTTTTTGCTAGCAACTAGTGAGAATATCATGATTTTGTACATAAAGCACCATTTGTTTATCTCTCGTTTTGTCATCTGTGAGTTTCTATAAAAATTTTTAATTGCTTTTTTGCTTAGTGTACCTTTTTATAATTTTTGAGAATTTAGAGAAAAGCCTACAATATAGGTGGATTGTACAGTAACTGAAACTGATTCATAGCTCTAACTGATTTGCTTTAGGGCTTGTACCACCCCCACCGACTCCCCCCATAGAAAGCTGCTTTTTAAATTTATTCAGTTTTTTTCAAATTGATCAAGAGTTTTTCAGAGTGATACAAGTAGGTAAATGCAGGAAAATTGAATAGAATAAGGAATGACATAGAGGAGAAAAGAGTGATTTTATTTTACTTCATTTATTTTATTTGACCCTCGTATAGATGTCCCCTATTTTATCCTCCTCGTTCCCCTCCACCCAGCCCCCGCCCTCCGCCCAGCCTGCGCACGCTGCTGCCTGTGTCCGTGGACTGTGCGTGTGTGCATGTGTGCATGTGTGTAATGGTGCAGGGTACTGGTGAAGCAGTGCATCCCTTTCCTACGATGTTGCACTGTTGTCCGTCTTCTCTGCGGCTGCCCCTGCTTCACAAACTGCCTTCTTTACCACGTCAGCTTCTAACATCCACGCTGACCTGACCAGTGTCCTTCTGGGTGCCGCAGTCCTCACCGATGCCTGTGCTAGTAAGTAGTGCACACTCACGCCAACATCTGTAACCTGTCGTCACTCATCCCTGCTACACCTCCGATCCCTAAAATGGATGTGTCCCTCTTTTACTGCAGCTGTCTTTCCCTCTCGATTTCTCACTCTCTTAGACTTTCCAGACTGTTCCTCCTCGGTGTTCTCCCAGTCTGTTACCTTCTTTCCTGGTCCTGCCCAGTCCAGCATGGAATCCACGAGTCATAACTTGAACAATTCTCTGTCCAGAGTCTTCAGTATGCTAACTGATTTTTCCTTCATGTTTTATCTTCCTAAAAAACCATTCAACTTGGATAAGTCTCTGTCTGTACACAAGCTCTGCCAATGAAACCTCCGATGCAGAGCGTTCGGCATGGAGCTACCCTGAGCTCTGCTCCTGTGTTCTGCAGCTACTGTTTCACACCTTTGTTACTTTTGTGAAGACCTCCCTCCTGTTGCTGCTTCCCCTTTTTCTTAGCAGACCACCTTTTCTTTACAGAGAAAATACAAGCTATGAAGCATGACCACTTGAAAATTCCTACCCTTCTTTCCCACCTAGCATTTGTATGAACCCACCCTCCTCATTTTTGCTCTAATACCAAAGAAGTTGACTTTCTGCTGTTGAAGGCTCGTCCTTAGACCTTGACTCCCTCTGCTCTCATCTCTTTAGACACTTCCTACAAGAGATGAGTTGTTCTTCTGTATTCACGTCTTTTCCTCTCTTCATACTCTATCCTGCCAGCCTACAGATGGCACTCCTTTGAAGGGACCAGGACTCATCTGAATGTTTGTTAGGCTTCCCAAAACACCAACCTTTAGGTTGTTGATTATTGGAGGAAAAATTACTGGCTATGAAAATGAGGTTAAAATTAGCAGGTAGAGAAGAACCAGGTACTCTGATTTAATCCTCCATCTCCTGTATATATGCCTGGACATAACTATCAGTAAAAGCCAGAAGAGCAGAGAGGAGAAGGGGAAGAAGGGTGGAGAAGGCAGAGTGGAAGGACAAATAGTCCATCAATGTTCTTAGACTGATACAGAAATGCTCTGAAGGTCTTGGTATATTATAACTGCATGGCTGTGATAATTTACCACTTCATATATTTGTCAGTGTGTTTGCTCTTGATTAGTTTTGTAAAGGGCAGAGATTTCATTTGTTGCAGTGGCATCCTACATTACACTGTATGTACAAATAAACAGTAGTGTGCTGTGTACATGTAATGATGTATTGTTGATACTGAAATTAATGTTTTAAAAATTTTACATAAATTGTCACATTTTTCTGGTGTGATTTATACTGAGTGTATCGAATACTTGGTCATCAAATTGAAAACGTTTCTACTATGTAATTTTCTTAAAAGTATTATAGCCATTTAGCCTTAATTGAAATGCTAACATACCTCCTAACCCTCAAATAAATTTCAGGCTTAATAATAGCTTATCTTATATCCCTTCCAACCAGGGATTATGTTCATTATTTCTATCACCACTTAGAGACTTTTTTGTTTTGTTTTCCTGCCTTAATATTTTTTTTCAGTTATAGATATACGACGATATCCACCCCACTAAGGCTCTAATATTTGGGAATCACTTTCCATCTATTGCAAGGGTTGTTAGGAGCTTTTTCTCCATATCATAGATTCATGGGCAGAGCAGCTTGTGAAGTTTAGAAGGGCAATGTAGCTACACAGGTGTGGAAGAAAGGAAGGGAAGGGTAGGCACAGAGAATTGGAAGTCCTGTTTGCAAAGGAAAATGGCAGCTTTTGCTTTCTTATTAAAGTATAATGATCAGACTGAATCCAGAGAAGCACAGAGCTTCTTGAGCCCTGCTCCAGTCATAGTTTAACACCCCTCAAAAAAAAACATAAATAAAATAAAATAGTTTCTTTAAAAAGTCCTGGCTGGATGGCGCATTTCATTGGAGCACCATCTCATACACCAACACATTGCAGGTTTGATTCTAGTCAGGGCCCATACCTGTGTTGTGGGTTTGATCCCTGGCCAGGACACATAGGGAGGCAACCAACCAATGTTTTTCTCTCACATCGAAACTTCTCTCTCTCTCTCTTCCCTTTTTTTCTCCCTCCAAAATTAATAAACGTGTCCTCAGGTGAAATTTAAATTAGTTGATGTCCCAGAGCCTTTTGTTATAGGGCATAACATGGGACAACAGAACAGGCTGCTCTGAGTGTCATGCATAGTGCCTGTTCAGTACCAGAGTTTTGTACAAATAAGGAGAGACTAACTGGGATTGAGGCTGGCTTTGTTTGTTTGTTTGTTTGTTTGTTTGTTGAATCAAAAATATTGTAAATAGCTACTTTATGCTAGGCTCTCAATAAAGTACTGGAGATGCAGTGCTCAGTAAATACATATAGTTCCTATCTTGTGCTAAACACTGTGCTGTAGCTGCTGAATGTAGGGTGATAAGTGAAATGGACTTACACTGTATCCCAAGGAGCTATTCTCACAATTTATCAGGAGAGGTAGACAACTGAATGACAACAGTGAGAGTGAAGTGGGGGTGCAGTGTTATGAAAGCAAGTGGCCTGAGGACCTAACCTGCGTGGGAACAGGGAAGTGATGTTCAAGTGGAGATCTTAGTGGGAACAGACCGAGTGAAGAGGAGAGGGGAGAATGTGCCCGACAAGAGGAGGGCCAGAGTTAAGAATAAGTCTTGTGCTTTCAAGTAACTAAAAGCAGCACAGAGTGTGAGAAAAACAGGTATTGAGAGATTAAGCTGGAGGGGCAGGAAAAGGCCAAGTCATGTCACTGTATTAAGGAATTATATTTGATCCAAAGGCCGAAAAGGGCACCATTGCAGGATATGAATGAGGGAAATCAGATTAAGTTTTAGAGGGACCGTTTTCCAATATGGATAGAGTCAAAGGTGGTATACGGTGTAGGACTCTCCTCTGATGCTGGTAATTTAAAGAAGCCAGGGAACCCTTAGGTCCAGGGAACCCAGGAGAACCCTCAGAGTCTCCACTCTAAGATTGTTAGAACAAGGATGTTTTTTAATTCCCCTGTATTTCCTATACCTAGTATATTATCCACTGAATAAATAAATGAACTAATCAATGGACTAGATAGGTTATTTTCTTTGGGAACCTAGAATTATTTTCCTAGCTTCAAATTTGTCTGTCTTTTCTTTAGAAATAACATCTTATGAGACTTCCTTCGGTTTCCACACTTTTGTTTTTCTGTTGGGCTGCAGAATAAGTCCCCATAGCCCATTTCCCCCGTATACTCTGATTCTTCTTGATCACGTTAAATTCCAGCATGTTCTCCATCCACTTTGTAAATCTTACGGTGCCAGCATTTGCCACTGTGTTCTCTGTCTCCATATTCTCAGCTTATCGCAGTTGGAGCCCTTGACTCTGCACCTGCGACTTTTGCTCCAACCTGACGCATGAACTGACTCTAAGTGAGGGTTCACAGACCCTCATCTCCAGCACCCAGTTAGGTCTGAACTGACTCTAAGTGAGGGTTCACAGACCCTCATCTCCAGCACCCAGTTAGGTCTGAACTGACTCTAAGTGAGGGTTCACAGACCCTCATCTCCAGCGCCCAGTTAGGTCTGAATATGCTAAACAGACGCACCGTCCTAGACATGTGTAGCGGGTTCCTGGATATTTCCTCTTCCACTCCTGCTTGTCAGGCTTAGAGTGCTACGTGCCAATGGCAAGCTTTCCCCTGCTCATTTTTTTAGGACTGAGCTTCTGCTTAGGGTCTATGTCTTTTATTTTTAAATTTGTAATGACTTCTGACCTAGCTGGTATAGCTCAGTGGTTTGAGCACCAGCCTGGGAACCAAAGGGTCACTGGTTCAAATCCCAGTCAGGGCACATCCCTGGGTTGTGGGCTCCCAGTAAGGAGGTCCCCAGTAAGAGGAGGCATGCAAGAGGCAACCACACATTGATGTTTCTCTCCCTCTCTTTCTCCTTCCCTTCCTCTCTCTCTAAAAGTAAATAAAATCTTTGTTTAAAAAGTAAGCCATAAAGTTCTAAGAAAACATGAGATTTAAAAAATTAAATTAAATTAAATTTATAATGACTTCTTAAACTCCCCTCTTTTTTGGGGGGAGGGGGTGTATAAATCAAGCCAGTCAGTGACTGGTACATTTACGTACTACCAAATCCTGCCACCTTTCCTTCTTATGAAGGAATCTTATTGTTTATACCAACCAGTAGGGACCTTGAAGTCTGTGGAGACTGAAACAATAAATAGAGTTATTTATTTATTTTCTCTGTATTCCTCCACTAAAATGGAAGCTTCATGAGGGCAGAAATTTTTGCTTATTCACTCTTCTATCAAAAAAATATAGAACAGTGGCTTGCACAAGTAGGCTTTTCAATAAATTTCTGTTGAATAAATGAATGATTCAATCAATCTTTGGGCTGTTCTCAAGCAGACTGACATATATCTTTTTTATGTTTCCAAATCATCATGATTTAGCTGTATTCTACAATACCCATTATGTATTTGAGATTTTAGCTTCTGTCTAAATCTGTCCAGTGAAGATTCTTGTTTTTACCCTCCTCTACAGTCTAACATTTGAAGACTGTTTTATTTTGTCTTAAGATTCCAAACTTTAAAAGTACTCTTATTAAAATTGCAATGTTTATTTTTTAATTATTTTCTGAGGTGTCTCACTCTATTTTGGAAGGTTCTTCAGTACTTTACATTCCTGAAAAAGGGAAGTCTGTATCCTAACTCATCCTAGTTAACTCTCACAGTATTTTACACATAGTAGGTACTCAGTAACATCATGTATAAGAATACTTACATAAACAAAATTGTAAAAGTAGTTTGTATCTGGTCTAAGACCTCCAGCATCCCTATTTTTATATACTATACTCAGCTAGAATAGCTACTTTATAGATATTTTTTATTTATATGCATTCATTAATTTTTTCATTCATTCAGTGAATATTTATTGGGCTTTTATGATGTGTTCTCCACCTCTCTAAGTGCTGGGAATTCACAGCAGAGAAGAAAACAAGAAATTCTTGCCAACAGAAACTCTACAGTTAGTGAAGGTGATAGAAATGTAAACAAATAAATATATTAATGTTGGAATTGCATAGAAAAATACGTGTTGGCCCAAAACTTGAGATTTAAGATTAATATACAGCCAAACTTTAAACTGGATCACCATCATCATAAAATAAACTTATAGTATATATCTGAAATTCTATCTAGTAAAATGCAGGTATTGCTGTAGCAGTAGTATTATAAAATTTTAGGAGTCAAATTTTGTACAGAGACAGTAATTTCTCAACACTGTCAGCTGATAAATTTTGCCTGTGGTCAGCTCTCTCGCACATTTAGAATACTAAACAGTAGTCTGCAGTCTGTGATGATATGCAGTGTGATAGAAGCAATCCCATAAACCATGCTGTTGGTACTGCTCGCAGAAGATAAATAAATCTTGGTTCTAGAAATGTGACAGTATAGCAACATAATTGGCTTTCAACATAGCAAAATTCTCCCTGAATTTTTATCTGCATCTCAGCTTTCATCACATGCATACTAATTTCATCATCTCCCTGGAGTAGCATAATAAGGATCTTTACAGCAGAGAACATGCAGAGAATACTTAAACTCTTATGACAAATTTGGTTTCTTAAAGAATGAGCAGATTCTAGCGACAAACTACTTTCCCTGCAAGTAAGGAGAGATTCTGTTAGTAATCCCTGCTATGCTGTTGCCCTTATTTTCAAAATAGTGCTCCAGATGCTTTCAATAGACTTTCCTTGGTTCGTGCGGCCACTTTTACCAGTTGAAAGCTTCTATTACATCTTATTTGAACATAGTTTATTAGTATATAACAGGACAACTGCAAAATTTCTTTTATGTCATACTGTTTTATCTTTGGCTAAAGAACAACAATAATAGTGATTGACAGTTTTTCTGCTATAGTCAATGAGTCTGTCCTAACAAATACTGTTAATATTTCTGAAAATATAGTGGAAGGGTATAAACAAAACATTGTGTGCTTTTAGTTTCCAAATCAGTCATAGCCTTTGCAAAATTTGTTCTACTGTCAATGATAATTGAATACTGATTTTCCATTCTATAATATATCTTCTGTCAGATTCACCTTGTTGACATCTATTTGCAAACTGGAAAACTTCACAAACAAGGAAAATGGTGATAGGTTTTATCATTAAGTTACATGTTGTCACTTCAAAAGGATTTCGCGATATATATGCTTATCTAATTGTCTATTGCCCATAATTTTGAAGTAGTCTATTTAATAATAGCACCAATAATATTACTTTTTTGTATATAGTAAAATAGTTTAGTAAAATATATTTCAGTAATATATTTGCTAGGAAGAATCTTGAACATAAGATCCACAGGTTAAAGAAATCTCAAAATTCCTTGTATTTCATAGCCTGAAAATGATTTGTAATCTATATCAATGATTTTGTCAAGCTTTTTTTTAAACCTTCATGGATGCAGCACCTCAATTTAAAAATTGTTCCTAAGTATGTATTCTTTTGAATGTCTTTTGGTTTAAAATTTTGTGAGAAAATAAATATTTAATCTACCTAATTCCTTTTTTTTATTTTTATATCTGAATTGAAGATGATTTTATACTGGAGATTTTTGTAGATGACATTACGGGGCATTTTCTCCTTGAGAAATTTTGAGATGGCAGAGATATTCATTTTGAAGTATTTCATTGTTGTTTCATCCTCACAAGGTAGCAAGTGTGCCCAACTAGGACTAACCTTTGAAGTATTCATCATTATATAAAATTAAATAACCTATAACTGAATTGCGCTCTTAAAGTAATTTTATTTAGTGTTGTCAACATATGCCAAGCAATTTTACAAAGATCTGGATTTCAGCATAGCCAGATAAGTATATGATTGTTTGTATTAGTTAAATTTTCATTACTGTTCCTTAACTAAAATGCTTCTAACAGTATTCCTAACACTTATCTACCTAAAGCATTCTCATAATATTTGTATTATTATCCATATTTTGCTATTTATTAAACTCTAAAGTTCTTAATTTTTACATAAAATTAACAATTTTTACAATCATTTTTTAAATTTCATTCTTGCAATAATGAATACATACCAAAATTTAGACTAAAATAATTTAACCTGTAAGCACATAAGGGGTTATTTTCACTGTAAGTGGCATATAAAATGGCCATCTAAATATGATAGTAAGTAATCTAATATTTAAAATAAATCTAAATGGCATGCCTTGTTGACGTTAAGAACTTTGCTACACTTTCTAAATAGGGTAGTAGCATTTATGCTCGTGCAAATATATGTATTGCTCATTTCTAGGCTGTCAAAACAATTTTAATGTAGGCACTTATTTTTTATTTGGCCAACAAGAAAGTGAAGGCAAATAATAGATCTTGGTCAAATACTTAAGTTAAACTGAATTTTATTTCTAGTAAACATCAAAATACTATAAAGAAAAATATACATTAAAGTAGCTGGAAAGTGACTGGGTTGGAGAGGTTAACACCTTAGAATGAGTGGTCAGGTTAAGTGTACTCTTAATGGGCGATATCTAAACTCAGACTTCAATGAAATAAGAAAGCAAACCATGATCATCTCGCTGTGGGCGGGGTGCGAATCTAGGCAGAGAGATAAGCACATGCAAAATCTTTGAGAAAGGAATGTACTTTCTTGCTTAAGGAATAAAAAGGAAGCCAGGGTGGCTGGAACATGTACTGAAGGAGCAGCGCTACTGGAAATGAGGCTGACTGGGTCTTCAGGGTCCCTGACTAGGTTCACGAAGGCTTCGGTAAGAGGCTTTACATTTAGTCTGAGCGATGAGAAGTCAGTGGATGGTTGAGATTAGGGGATTAAAAGATTATTCTGTTGATGTGTGAAGAACAGACTGTAGGAAACAAAAATGGGAGCAAGCTGATGCAGCGGAGGTTATGATGGTGTTTTGGATTAGAGTGGTGAATGTGGCGGTGAAGAAATGGTAAGTTTTTATGTTAGACCTGTGGATTTGGCCGTGGGGCATGGGGGGGAGATGGGGAGAGTGATTTTAAGGTTTTGGCCTGAGCAATTGGTTGAGTTTTTCACTGAGTTGAAGGGTACGGTGATAGAGCAGGTTTCTTAGGGAAGAGGGAAATGGCTCTACCAATTAAAGTTCTGATTTGAACATGTGAAGCTTAGATACCTTTTAGACATGAAGGTGAACATGTCAGAGAAGTAGGTGAAGGATAATAGAGGTTAGAGCAAGAGATTTAAACTTGGGAGTCATCAGCGTATAAAGATGGTCTTTAAAAACATAGGACTGACCAAAGAGTGGGCCCCGGTACACCCCAGTACCGAGAAATCCAGGTGAGGATGAGGAGTCAATAGTGAAGACCAAGCAGTACTAGTCAGGAAGACAGACGAAAGACTCGGAGACGATGCTGATCAGGGGCCAAGACAAGGAAGTATTCTGAAGGGTCGAAGCCATCAACTGTGTCAGATGCCATAAGACCTTAGACAGTTTTCAAAGGGTTTTGTTAGGAGGTGTCACAGGTAAATATAAGATGATAGCTGGTGAGGTGAAGGACCAAGAAAGAACTTTTTCTTTAGTTTTTCTTGTGCCTGAATTTTTTCTTTTTTATCAAGGTTTTTTAACAGGAGGAATATTTTTTTTAATGATATGTCACAATTTTTTTTAAAGATTTTTATTTATTTATTTTTAGAGAGGGAAGGGAGGGAGGGAGAGAGAGAGAGAAAGAGAGAGAGAGAAACATCAGTGTGCGGTTGCTGGGAGACATGGCCTGCAACCTAGGCATGTGCCCTGACTGGGAATCGAACCTGCGATGCCTGGTTCACAGCCTGCGCTTTGTGCCTGAATTTTAATATGAGAGATATTTCACCATTCTGTATCCAATAAAGATAAAAAATTAACAATGCAAGAAAAAAGGAATTAATTTTAGGAGTGAAATTCTTGGAAGGAATTAAAAATAGGTCCCTGTACACAATGGAAGGATTGGCCTTAAATAGGAACTTGGACTAATCATAAATTATAACTTATCATTAGGAAGGGACCTGCAAATAGTGTAGCCTCTCTAGATTTCTGGTTTGCCACACTAAAAATTAAGTGCAATGCAAAAGGCATTACTAATAATCTTATTGTTTCTCACAAGATTTGCCGTGTTCAGATTCTTCATGAAGCCTGTTTGGGCTTAACTGGTACAACTCAGCTCATTCATGTCTTTGGAAAAGTCAGAGAGAAAAGTCAATAAAACAAAGATAATCAAATTTTGTTCAGTTTTTTTCTATAAGGTTGTGAAAGAAAATCACAAGATTCTATTGAAAAATACTTCCTTGTGTCAAACATTGAGCCTAGAAACTCAGATTTATGGTTTTTAGTTTTTTCAAATTAAAAAATACTCTGTTTAGCTAGACTTCCTAGTATTCTAATAGGTGTATATGTTGAGGGTAGAAGAAAAGTAAAGGTTTCCTGTTCTAAAAGTAAGACAAATGCATATTTTGTTTGTTTCTAATCAATCAAGTCCATGTCTATTAAGTTAATATTGTAAACAAGCTAGCAAAAATCATTTAATCAAGACAGTTGTAGAGGCCAAGGTTTTCCTCACACCCTTTGCACAGCTCGAGGTTTGGGGTTTATTGCAGTTGTCATTGGTGCTTCTGTCATCCACACAATGTGAGGGACCCAGTTAGCAGGACCCAATTAGAGAGTGAGAAGATGTCAGCCTTCTGGGTATCCATCATGCTCTTACCACATTCATGTTAGATGTTAATTTGTCCCAGAATCTGTATTCATTACTGAACCACATGGTCATAATTTGTTCTTCTTAAAAAGTTTATCTTAGCTGCCTTTTATTTAAAGCAATGAGAATTATGTAACAAGCTTTCAATTTAGTAAGTACCTAGGTTTACTACTACTGTTTTATTTTGGATATCTTACTAATCTGAATGACATTTTTTGGTTCTTATTTTGTTAAAGATTTGGGTTGTTTTTTATTTGGGAGGGTTTTTAAAAATATTTTTGACAAATATTTTGCCAGATATTTTTGACAATCCAGATATTAATAGCCATTAAAGTGGGACTCAAAGTACTGGAAATTTTTGTTTTTCTTTTTAAATATTATTTGCAATTTGCCTAATAAGTAATTGGTTATAAACTTTAGTTTTTTTAAATACCAGAAGCACTATAAAGAAAACCTAACAATAAATCACAAATAGTTTGAAAATCCTTCAAGAGTGTTCTTTTTCAACCCCATGGAGGCAGGCATGGTATTCACTATGCCAAGGGTTACAACAGAAAGAAAATAGCCCTTATGCATGTGACTTGGTTGGAGCATCAACCCACACACCAAAATCTTGTGGTTCAGTTCCTGGTCAGGGCACATACCTAGATCGCAGCTCAACCCCAGGTGGGGACGCATTGGGAGGCAACCAATTGATGTTTCTCACATCAATATTTCTTTCGTTCTTCCCATCCCTTTCTCTCTAAAATTAATAAATGTATTTTTAAAAACAGGAAGAAAATATTAAATCATGTGGGAAAATTAAGATACTAAGTTTAAAGAAATAGTAAGCAAAGGGAAGAGATTACTATATTGTGTGTAGTTTTTTCCACTGAAATAAATGTGGGTGTTCAGGTTGTGTGTATTTTTTTCTACAATACCATTTAGCAATGTCAAGTTCTATTTATAAATCAGTGTGTGGAGAAATTTCCTAGTCTAGTTAATATTGTTTCTAAAAAGATATCTTATTGCCCTGGCTGGCGTAGCTCAGTGGATTGAGCGCGGGCTGCGAACCAGGCATCGCAGGTTCGATTCCCACTCAGGGCACATGCCTAGGTTGCAGGCCATGCCCCCCAGCAGCCGCACACTGATGTTTCTCTCTCTCTCTCTCTCCTTCCCTCCCTTCCCTCTCTAAAAAATAAATAAATAAATAAAATCTTAAAAAAAAAGATATCTTACAAGAAAATACCACCTACTTCACTGTGGCTCCCAATCTACTCACTAATCCTGGCATTCACATTGTACAGAAGAGTTAGCATCTTCATAAGGTGTTTAAAATGAATAAAGGTTAAATTACCACAAAAACAAGATCTTATTCCCAAATATGGTTTCTGTGCCTTCGGAGGAGAAATGCAAGTGATTAAGAAATCTGACCCAGCCCGCTAGGGATCTAGATCCATGCTGAAGATGGTGGGGCACAGAGAGGCTTTCTGTGGTTTAGGCAGCTTTCAGCTGTCTCTAGATTTGATGGAGGTGAGAGTGGCCCAGGACATCAGAATGTGTTTATAAGCATGTAATACTGAAGACTCGAAAGCCAACACACCTGTTCCTTTCAAAGTTGATTGAGATAAAATGCCTAAAAATATGAAAATGGGAAAATGAAATTTTAGATTTTTTAGGTGATTTGCTTTGAAACACTGACAGAAAAGCAACATCAGTGAAGTCCTTACTTTATGAAAACTTTAATTCCATGGGGGGTGGGGATTGCTTTTGAATTAATTTGACTAACTTGACCTTAGATTCTCTTTTTCTTTCCTCATTCCTATTAGTAGCATGCAGAGTTTTATATATAAAGGTAAAACACAGAGACAATCTGTGGTGTTGAAATGGTAGAATTAGGGAAGGCATCTATGAGGTGGTGGTATTTGAACATAGACTTGAAAAAAGTAAGGAAATTGCGCCCACTAAAGAAAGTTTCAAGCTGAGGGAATAGCAAGTACCCTGAGGCAGAGAGTTTTTTCCAGAAAGGTGGTCAGAGAAGGCAATGGTTAGAATGTTATGATTTGGGAGAGGGAGGTTGGAATTGGGGCAGGGGTAGGCAGCGAGCGCCCTATATGCTATTATAAGGACATCTGTTTCTACTGTTAGGGAAGTACATGTTATAATTATTATGTAATTATGTTTTATTACTATGAAAGCCGTAATCTTACTCATTGAATTTGATTTTGCTCAGCCTAAACTCTAAGATTGTCCTGAGCAAGATATGCCAATTTATAAGCTCACTTTTCCCTGAATAATATTAAAATAAATCATCAATTTTCAGAAATTGACAATTTTCAAAACAGCCAATTGAAAGGTAAAAATTGTCAGATTGGATACAATAAAATTTAATGGTGATGGCGTTAGGCATCAACGCATTGCACTCAGACGTAGAACGGTGAGTAAAGTCACACTACGGAAGCACTGATCACAGCAAGGCTTGTGCAACTGTATCAATAACAAGCAAACAATTGCAAAAGTGAAAACTATAACGGGGGATAATGAGGGTTATTTTATAGTGATAAAGTGATCAAGTCATCAAGAGAACACAATACTAAATGTTTACATGTCTAATATAAAGAGTTTCAAATGCAAAAACATAAAAATTGATACTTCTGTGAGGAGGAATAGATGAATCCACAAAGTTGGAGATTTTGACATACCTCTCTCAATAATTGACAGAATAAGTAGACAGAAAATTGGTAAGGATATAGAATCCTTGAACAACATTATTAACTAATTTAACTGATACTTATAGACCATTCCAACCAATAACAGCAGAGTACACATTGTTTTCAAGTACACACAGAATTTTACCAAGGTAGGTGTATACAAGTGTATTTAATCCACACGAAGTATGTTCTCAGACAAAAATAAAATTAAGGTAGAAATTAATAACAGATTTGTAGAAAAATCTTCAAATATTTGGAAATTAAATACCCACTTTTAAATAACTCATAGGTCAAAGAAGATATAAGAGAAAACTAGAAATGAATTTAGCTAAATAAATGTGAAACCACAACACATTAAAATTGAGAGATGTAAAGAATTAAAGTCAATGTAACTGGATAGCCAGACATTAATGGATAGAATCTTAACTACAGTGTACTCAATACATATTTTAAAACAGTTCTCTAAAATTGGTAGGCAAGGTTATCTTATTAGTGGGGTATGTGAAGCAAGAAACTGTTTTTTAAAGATCACATAGTCAAAATGATTGGAACTCTAGGAAACTGTTCCAACTAATCTTGTTCTCTTGAACTTCAGACAGATTTTTCTCTTTAATTTTTTTTTATTGATTGATTTGAGAGAGAGAGAGGAGAGAGAAGGAAACAGGAAGTGTCTATTTATGTTCCACTTATGCATTCATTGGTTTGATTCTTGTATGTGCCCCAACTGGGGATCGAACCTGCAACCTCGATGTATTGAGGCAATACTCTAACCAACTGAGCTACCCTGGACAGGGTAAGCAGACAGATTTTATGTCCAGTCTCAGAAGTCTACTTAAAGGTCACTTGAGATTGTGAAACGAAAGATTAAATTTGGGAGAAAAGAAGCTAATTTTTCTCCTATAGTTAGATAATGTAATTGCTAAACCTAACGCACCAGTTTTGGAGGAGAAGAGTGTAAACCCAGGTTGGGGTTTAGGAAAAATTCAGACCCAGGGAATGACAAATATGTAGTAGTATACCCATTACTTCTTGAATGTTGTACAACAAATTTTAGTAAGAAATATTGTGTTTGTTTAATGACTCTGAAATTTTAAATTCCAGTATAATTCATGGTAATCCCCCTGTTGTTGAGCTCCAGTTTATTGCCGTCTATTCATCCAGTGAATTGAGAAACTTGATGTGCCCTGGGTTATTAACATGCTAATAACTTTTAATGTTCCGTTTACTCCAGCCAGAACAATGATTTAGAGGTGTTATTTTTGTTCTGGATAAATTAGATTTTAATTGTTGATGAATTTATTCTCAGATTTTTAAGCCCCTAAATTTATACTAAATAATTTTGAAGAAAAGGTGAAGGAATATAAAAGACACATTGAAAAGAACAATTACCTAAATTACTTCCTATTTGCCTTAAACACTTTTTTTCCTAGGAACACATAGCATTAAAATGAAATAAAATGGTATAAGTTTAGTAATGCATTTTATTTTATACTAAATAATTGCTATTATATGTGAATAAAGAACTCCAGACGGATTTTTCTTTTTAATTTTTTTTAATTTATTGAGAGAGAGAGGAGAGAGAGAGAAGGAAACAGGAAGTGTCTGTTTATGTTCCACTTACTTATGCAGTCATTGGTTTGATCCTTCTATGTGCCCCGACTGGGGATCAAACCCGCAACCTTGGTGTACTGGGGCAACACTCTAACCAACTGAGCTACCCAGGCCAAGGCAAGCAGACAGATAGGCTGTAGGCCAGTCCCAGCTGAAATAATATATTTTGATATTCTTCCTTCAGTATTTGTTCTATGTATTCAAATACTGTTTTTACATAAGTAGGTTACATAAATACACTATGCATACATTTTTAGATTCTGGTAAATTTATTAGGTCATGAGCATATCCCAGTGTCATTAAATATTCTTCAAAGATAACTTTCTATTGTTACACAATTTATATTATGTTTATGTACCATAATTTAATTAGCTAATACTTATTAATAGCTAATTTCTATTTTCTATAAATTATTCTAATTTCCGTTGTAATTATGCTTCCAGTTTCTTAATATGAAAAATAATTTTAGGTGAGCAAACCATATGTGATCATTTCTAGATTACTACCTTAAAATACATTTCAAGAAAAGAAATTACTGAGTAAAATAACTTGAATATGTTTAAAGCTTTGCACATTTTACCAAATTGTTTTATAGAAATATTGTACCAGTATACATTTCTACTAAAATTTTATCCATCTTGCATACTTAGTAACATTTGAGTATTATCATTCCTCATTCTGCTAGCCTTAAAAACATAACTTAGTTTTTAAATTTGCATAATTATTAAGGATGATCCTATCTTACATGTTTCAATAAACATGAAAACCATCTATCATTATGTTAATTCATTTTCTTATTTGTGGAAAATAACTATATTAATTAAACATTAATGAAGTAGAAATCCATTAGCCACACTCTAATTTTTAATTAAGTTGACAATGTGTACACCCATTTATGGCAAAAACCTTTGGAGGTTTTTTTTTAAGGTTTTGTTTATTTACTTTTAGAGAGAGGGGAAGGGAAGGAGAAAGAGAAGGAGAAAAACATCAATGCATGGTTACCTCTTGCACGCTCCACACTGGAGACCTGACCCACAACCCAGGCATGTGCCCTGACTGGGAATCAAACTGGTGACCCTTTGGTTCACAGGCTGTCACTCAGTCCACTGAACCATACCAGGCAGGGCTCTTTTGAGGTTTTTAGATTCAAAATTAATTTTAAAGACTTTAATGAAATAATAATGTAATTTGAAATCTCTGTAAATATTTTTAAAAACAACTGTTTTAAAATAACAGAAATAAATATTATGCAAGCATCTTTGTTGACTGTTTAGGTAATAAAAATAGAAGGCAGATAATAGAATGGACATATTTGATAGGTAGCAAATAATATGCACTATGCATAATTTTAAATTATTTCATTGAAAATAGGTACTTTATGAAGCTGTATTATCATAAAGGGTAATATCCAAGAAGCAATAATCATACTTTGTTAAATGATCTCTAGTTCTGCACGTAAAATCAGTATATTTTCAAGTGGTCAGAGAACATAGGAACACTTCTGTTACAATGTAGGAGTAGTAGTCAAATGCATTAATATAAATACAAACAGCCTAGCTGTAGTGATTTTAATTTCTCTTATTCTAGACCTGGCCGACAAATGTAAATGCTTGGGTGGTTAACAGGGTGTTACAGCACATGAGACACAGCCTTTCTACACTGTAATACATTAACACAGTTTTTTCTTAGACTGTTTATAAAGCATGCATAATAAATTACTCAGGAAAGAGAATTCTGCATGTTTTTCATAGCTGACATTACTGTGGTATCATCTCTATACAGCAGATGAAATAACAGACTGATTCAAAAGTCATCAGTAAGCTATCTTCCTCTAAAGGCCCGTAGCACCTCCAGCAGATATTACAGAGAAACAAATCACATAATGCCTGAGTTTATTACCCGACTCCAGCACTTACTAACTATGTGACCTTGGGCCTGACGTTAAGCTCACCATATCTCTATTTCATCATTGTGAAATGGAATATTAATACTGACTTCCAGGGTTGTGGTAAGCATAATTTGGTTGATACATGGAAAATATATAGGAAAAGTTGCACAAAACTGCATGTTATTTTGTTATTTGTTCCAAATGGCAATTTAATTATACTCATTAAGCATTCTTTATCATTATGTATTATTTTTCTAAATGGAGTATAAATTGCTGTACCAAATGGCAGATGAGTAGAAAAGACTATTTAAAAACATCATTTAACAAAAAATTATTTTTTCCTGGACATTGCCCTCCGCTGTAATACTTGATTCGGTAAACTGGCAAATTCACTGTCAGATACAAAGCTGGACCCTCATTCAGTTTGCATTGCCAAGACGTGGGGCCCTGGGGACTCTGGACTTAGACCCCGTGGCTCAGTGTCTCCTAAGCATGCTTTGAGAGGAGAGTCACTGTGAAAAGTGCCAGCCCAGCTGAAACACTATACATTAGATTAATTTTCACATTTTATACTTTTCATTTTGAGTGGATTTTTACCAACAAAAAGTTATGCAAGGAAGCTTTTTTTTTGTGATGAATGGATATTATGTCAAAAACTATAACAAGTTTCACAATGCACACTGGAAATCTGTTTTCTATAGACAGCCTTTCAAAGCATTTAGAACAGCATAACTTTCTAAATGAAAATGACTTCTGCATAATAACCCTGTAATAGATTTTTTTATCTTTCAAATTTACAAAGTTTTAAAATGCGTGTGTGTGTATTTTTCTCCCTTAGAGCTGGGTCGAGAAAGCAGAAAGACAGGCTCTGCTCTCGGACACGCTGGACCTCTCAGAACTCTTTCACCCACACACGTTTCTCAACGCTCTCCGCCAAGAGACTGCAAGGTACTTAAAAGGAAATGCGTACTTATCTGTGAGGGCAATTATACTTCGCTTTATTCACTCTGGTTACATCCCTTTAATTGTCAAGAAGTAAATTATTGTTGAATCCAGATAGCTGTGTTATTTCCTAATACTTGACTTTTAATTATACAGTGTACTTTTAGTTTAAAAGGTATTGCTTTAATTATGATGTGTTTTTTTGTTAGAATTGAAAAAGGTAAAATTTAACTTTTAAAATTGTGGTTATTTATTTGTCTAGACCTTTTGTGAACAGTATGGTAGGCCTAAGTCAAATGGACCTAATTAAAGATAAATGAAATAAAGTTAAGTAAAGTTTTTAATATAATTTTTCATACTGTCCACATTTGAATTGCTCAAAAGGCTACATGTGGCTAGTGGCTATAATTTCAGACTGCTTGAAAATGTTTTTATCTGTGCAGAAAATTCTGTTGGATGGTGGTAACCAGGCTTTTTCATAGGGAGCAGTGTGTGATGATTAAGTTATTTTTGTGACAAATTTGCACTGTAATTTCGTGTATAGTCTATCATTTTTAACAAAGATAGAATGGGAAAAAGGCACTTCCAAAAATATACTGGGTAAAATTTAGTTGTTCAGTGATTTAGGGGTATTTTAATTTACAATGCCTGAGGATCATATTATAAATATTAATATTTCAGTTCAGCTAATAAACATTTATTCTATACCCTTCAAATGTCTGAATTTGAGGGTGATGGTCAAAATGGAGGCTGTAAAATAAAGGCCCCACCCACAAGGAACATATACAGCCTTGAAGAGGAGACTGACATGACATCAGTTAACTTAAAAAATGCAGTGAGAATTCTACCTTGAGATCATTACTTGTATATTGTAAATATTTTAATTCTAAATAAATAAGAATATATCTAACTTCTATTACTCTTCATATTGTCCTTCCCAAGAATTAGTTCTTTCTAACATCCGATGCTTTACCTTTACAGGTCAGTGGGCTGTTCTGTGGATAGCCTTAAATTTGTAGCCTCCTGGAAAGGTCGACTGCAAGAAGCAAAGCTGCAGATTAAGGTATTAGACTAATTTTAAATGTTTTTCTGAGTCTAGAAATTCCATTTTTGCCAACTGTGATGAAAATATTCTGTAATTCCAATCTCAAAATCATCTATCTTTGTAGTGTAAGATTCACAGAGATAGATTGTGTTACATACGTGAGAAATCACATAAGTTAAGATTTACCATGAGAACTTGTACAAAATGCAACTTTTTCTAAGGCAAAAATAAGAACCTTAGAGATACAACATATTTGAAAATAATGGCAAAAGATGATACAAATCTCAAAGTTATGTTAGATTACCTTTTCTAAAATTCAATTCAATAAATATTTACTGTAAATAAAGGGTGTAGAAATACAACATATAAAAATAGACTAGGAGATCCAGGAGATGGTGGTGAAGTAGGTGGAAGTTACTGACCTCCTTCCAAGACTAAACTGGTATTAAAACTAAAATATAGAACAATCATGAGAATAACCAACTGAAGACCAGTTGAAAAGAAGTCTCATAACCAAGGATTTTCAGAAGAATCCACATTAAGACAGGTTGGAAGGACGGAGACATGAAAAGGGCTGGCCCTGCTCTCATTTATGGCAGCTGAGATTCTGCAGGGATATTTCAGCTACAGAGGACTCCATGAGGAGCATGGGGCCTCAACCCCAACCCAGGCTCCCCAGCCCAGAGCACCTGAGCCAGGAAGAGGTGCCCATATAACATCTGGCTATGAAACCCAGCGGGGATTCTGTCTGCCAGGGAGAGATGGAAATCTGCTAGAAACCAAAGTGCCTTCTTAAAGGGCCAGTGCACAAAATCCCTTTCACAGCCATTCACCCTGGGTTCCAAAAGAGGGAGGGTGGGGCAGACTAGGGTTGTTTGAAGAAAGACTGGGATTTGTGGCTCCAAGGAAGAGCTGAAGGGTCAGCTACCAAGATCTCTGTACTGAGTCCCTTTCACACACTGCAGATACTGCATTTTGCCTGGGGAAACCCAGTAACCCTGCCCTCTGAACTCCCTGTAGCCCTGCGTTGCTCACACCTGGGCAGAGGTATAGAGGTCCAGGCAGATCAGGGGGTGTCAGTGATGACTTGTGTGGCTCTGAGGTGAAGGCCATTACCTTACCTTCTTGTGATCCTGGCCACTGCACCTCCCCCTCATAGGAGATCCATCAGCCCCACCCTCTCAACTCCTGGTGGCCTCACATTTTGGAGCTCAGGCTCTCCAGAAGTTCCTAGCAGAATCTGAGACAGACTCTTCCGAGTAGCTCTAAGACAGGGACCAATGTGTCCCTTGCAACCTGACCATGTAGAGCCCTTCCCTCACAAGGCCCAATCTTGGTCTGTTTGAATCAAACTCCGCAGGGCTCACCCTAATGACTCCTTGAGACCCTGCCCCCTCACCAAGATCTATGGGCACCCAGTGGGACTTTTGTTGGGTGGCTTCAGACCCAGTACTGGCACCAAATCTGAACCTGTATCAAACCTGCCTCTACCTGGTGACTCACTGAGAACCCGCCTCATGCAACTTGGCTATTGCCAGAGGTTCTATCAGTGCCTGAGCCTAACAGGCAGCTAGCAGGCAGAGTCAGGTGGAGGCAGATCTTGGAGTGCCTTGTGCCTATTGCTTACGTGCCTGCAGGCTCAGTACTGGCTTGGTACGTGGTGCACAGCTTGAACCTTCTCGTGCACACACAGGTCCAACAGAAGAAGCCACGAACTGTGGATCACTTTGTGTAGTGATTTTCAAACCTCTCTTAAAACACCCAGCTGTCTGACTGAAGCGTGCAGAACCCGGTTTTTTCCCGGCTATGGACATGCATAAAAACCTCCTTGCTGTAGCATGCAGAACCCGGTTCTCCCGGCTATGGACATGCTTAAACATACTTGCTGTTGCGTGCAGAACCCCGCTCTCCCAGCTATGGACATGCAGAAACCCACTATAGAAATAACCATACACAGAAACAGTTTTCTGAATGGAAGACAAAGACGGAGCACTCACTCTCCAATTCTTTGAGCCACTCCGGGCTAAACCCTCCTAAGGGGAAGAGCCCCTTCCTTTGTCCCAGTGGGTTTTTATTGAGAAAGTAGACACAGTTTGTGGATTGACAGTCTGGCAGAAGGGATCAAAGGGGACACGTATCTTACAAGGATGTTAACAGAGTTTCTGTTGTGATTCCGGGCAGAGATTGGAGTTTTATCATATGAAAAGACTACAGGTTTTAAAGGTTTCCTGACTGTGCCTTCAAATTCCAAGTTAATAACATCCTCCAGCAAACAGTTCTCACAGGATCTTGCATATTCTTTGTCCCAGGCCTGATTACCCTGGGGATCTGCTGTCTCCGATCTGAGCTGCCCCTTTGGCTGTTTGCTAAGCCCTGAGAAGAGCTAAAGACAGAGGCAGCCAGGAGACTTGGATTTCTCACATCTAAGTACAAAGACTCAGGCTTAGAGGGGGCAGGGGTTGATGATTACCCCTTCTTTTCCACAGCCCCTTCATTTATTTCCACAGTCTCGTGAGTCTTATTCCACAGGCATAAAGAGACCAGCCCCTGGCTTAGGTCGCTCTGCCCTGAGGAGTCTTACCTGTCATTGGTGACTGATCTAGCATTTAAAGGCCAGGCACAGAACAGGTAGTGCTCGTGCCAGGGGAATAAGTTTTGTCTCCTTAGTGGCTCCTGATCCGGAGGTCTCTCACTCAGCCTAAGTCACAGGGGGTCACAGCTTCCTGAGACCAGGCAGGGCAGCCCCCAACAGTGGTCCCCAATAACTTTGTATCAGCAGACAGGTTCCCTGGGGCCAGTCTCGAGCAGCGTCTGATGTCGACCTGCACAAGAGTCCCTTGCTAGAGGTGCTAGAACAAACACCCCCATTTGCCAGCTTTAGGCAACATAAGAACAGTACCCAAATACTTTCACAAGCAGCATATCCAAAGAAAGATCTCAGCAGGCACTAAACCGTGCTGAGCCAAATTCCACTCTTTTGGTCGGCACCTGAGAAGCAGTTTTTACACTGTGGTAAGGGTCAGTTCTCAGAGTCAGTCAGCTTGAGGGTTGAACCCACACAGGAGTGAGCCAATAGCAATCAGGACTCAATTACTTCAGGAGGGCTCACGTAACCCACACAAGGGACCTTCCTGGAGCACCCAGCTCAGGTGACTAGGGAGATTGCACCACCTACTATATAAGATCATTGCACCAAGAATCGGAGGTGGAGCACATCCACCTAATACAAAGAAACAAATATAAATGAGCAGCCAAAATGAGGAGATAAACAAACATGCCCCAAATGAGAGAACAGGGGAAATCTGCATTAATAGAGATAAATTAAATGGGGGCAGGCAATTTATCAGACAGTAGATTTTAAAAAATGGTTATAATGATGCTCAGGGAGCTTAGAACTGTAACAGCATGAAAAAGGACATAGAAACCTTAAAAAAAGAACCAGTCAGAAATGAAGAATACCCAAGAAGAAATAAACAATAAGTTACATAAAACAGAGGATCAAATCAGTGATTTAGAAGACAGGATAACAGAAAACACCCATTCAGAGCAGCAAAAAGAAAAATAAATTTTAAGAAAATGAAAATAGTTTAAGTGACGTTTAGGACAACATGCAGAGTAATACCCCCCATATCACAGGGTTACCAGGAAGAGAAGAGAGAAGTCAAGGGATTGAGAATCTGTTTGAAGAAATAATTACTGAAAACTTCCTTAATATTGTAAAGGAAAATATGTCACACGAGTGTGGGAAACCCAGACAATGACAAACAAGATGAACCCAAAGAGACCCACACTAAAATACTTAATACTTAAAATGGCAAAGGATAAAGACAAATAGAGAATTTTAAAAGCAGCAAAAAAAGACAGTTACCTAAGAGGGAGCTCCCATAAGGCTATCAGCTGATTATTCAACAGAAACATTTCAGGCCAGGAGGGATTGGCATGAAATATCTAAAGTGTTGAAAAACAGGGATCTACAACCATAACTACTTTACCCAGCAAGTCTACCATTTAAAATTGAAGGAGGAATAAAGAGCTTCTCGGACAATAAAAAGCTAAGGCAGTTCATTATCACCAAACAATATTAAGAGAACTGTTAAAGGGTCATCCTTAAGTGGAAAAAAAAAACACAGAAGAACATAATTTAAAAAATTAAATAACAGGCCCTGGCTGGTGTAGCTCAGTGGATTGAGCGCGGGCTGCGAACCAGGCATCGCAGGTTCGATTCCCAGTCAGGGCACATGCCTGGGTTGCAGGCTGTGACCCCCAGCAACCGCACATTGATGTTTCTATCTCTCTCTCTTTCTCCCTCCCTTCCCTCTCTAAAAATAAATAAATAAAATCTTTAAAAATAAAAAAAAAGAAAGATTTTTCTGTCAGATCTTTCTTTTTCTTCATACTTTCTTTATGCCTCCCAACTTTAGGCACAGCTACATTATAGGTATTGGTTTATTTTTTCTCCTCATGGAATCATGGGTAGTTTCATTGCAGCTCATCTCTTTCTGTTTGTTTCGTATAGGAAAAAAAAAGAAAAAAAATTAAATAACAGCAAAAACTACATGTCTACCAATAATCACTTTAAATGTAAATGGCTTAAAGGGCTCAATAAAGAGACATAGGGTATCTCTGGTTGGTGTGGCTCAGTGGATTGAGGGCTGGCCTGTGAACCAGGGGGTTGTTCAATTCCCAGTCAGGGTATTTGCCTGGTTCTCCAGTGGGGAATATGCAAGAGGCAACCACACATTGATGTATCTCTCCTTCTCTTAAAAAAAAAAAAAAAAAGAAAAAAGAAAAAGAAAAACACACACACACACACAGGGTAGCTGAATGGGAGAAAAACAGCATGATCTATATACATGCTGCCTACAAAAGACCAACATCAGAATGAATGACACAAGCAGACTAAATATAAAGGCATGTAAAAGATATTTTATGCAAATAGAAATGAAAAAAACTGAGGTAGCAACACTTATATCAGACAACATGGGCTGTAAAACAAAAGCTATAATAAGAAACAAAGAAGGACACTACATAATGATAAAAGGATCAGTCCAACAAGAGGATCTAACCTTAGTAAACATTCATGTACCCATCGTAGGAACACCTAAATATTTAAAGCAAATCTTGATGGACATAAAGGGAGAGATCAAAAACAGTCATAGTAGAGGTTTCTATACCCCAATGACATCAAAGAATGGATAGCCCAGGCAGAAAACCTGCAAGGAAATAGAGACTTGAAATAACACAGTATAGCAGGTGGATTTACTTGATATTTTTGGAAAATTACATCACAGAAAAGCAAAATAAACATTCCTTTCAAGTACACATGGAACATTTTCTAGGGTAGATCATATATAGCACACAAAAGAAGTCTCAAGAAATTTAAGAAGATTGAAATCACACCAAGCATCATCTCTGACAATAATGGTATTAAAATAGAAATCAAGCAAAAGAAAAATAGAAAACACACCAACACATGGAGATTAAATAACATGTGACTAAACAATGTATTAACAATGAGATCATTAAGAAATGAAAAGATACCTTCACACAAATGAAAAAAGAACACAAAAATCAATAATTTATGGGATACAGCAAAAGCACCCCTGAGAGGAAAATTCATAGCATTACAGGCCTTCCTCAAAAAAACAAGAAAATCTCAAACAATCTAACTTACATGTAAAAGAACTTGAAAAAGAACAACAATAAAAGCCCAAGTAAGTAGAATAAAGGAAATCATAAAGATCAAAACAGAATGAAACAGAGTCTAAAAATCAATATAAAAGATTGATAAAACCAAGAGCTACTTCTCTGGAAACATGAATAATATTAACAGACCTTTAACCAGATCCATCAAGAAAAAAGAGAGAGACCCAAATAAATAAAATCAGAAATGAAAGAGGAGAAATAACAGATGACACCAGAGAAGTTCAAAGGGTTATAAGAAAATATTACAAATCCCTGCATGACAAGAAATTGGACAATTTGGAAGAAATGGATAAATGTCTAAAACATAGAATCTTACAGAACTGAATCAGGAAGAATTTAAAAATCTGATTAGATTGATTACAAGTAATGAGATTGAAGCATTAATTTAAAAACTCCCCACAAACAAAGGTCATGGCCTGGATGGTTTAGTAGGTGAATTTTACTAAACATTCCCTGAAGGACTGACACATATCCCTGTCAAACTATTCCAAAATTCAAGAAGAAGGAAGACTTAGCAGCACATTTTACCAGGCCAGCATCATCTTAATTCCAAAACCAGATAAGGACACTACAAAGAAAGAAAATAATAGGCCAATATCTCTGATGAACATAGATACAAAAGACGTACTCAGAAAAATTATAAGACTGAAAAAAGAAATCAAAGAAGATACAAATAATTAGAAGCATATACTATACTCATGGACGGGAAGAATTAACATCATTAAAATGTCCTTACTACCCGAAGCAATCTGTGTATTCAGTACAGTCTCTATCAAGATACCAATGGCATGTTTCACAAAACTGGAACAAATATTCCAAAAGTTTATATGTAGCCATAAAAGACCCTGAACAGACACAGCAGTCTTGAGAAAGAAAAAAAAAAGTTGGATGAGTCATGCTACCTGATACCAGACTATCCTACAAGGCTACAGCAATCAAAACTTTACAGTGTTGTCATAAAAACAGACACAGAGACTAGTGGAACAGAATAGAGAGACCCCAAATAAACCCATGTCTTTATGGTCAATTAATGTTTGACATAGGGAGTAGGAACATAATACAATAGGGCAAAGACAGTCTATTTTATAAATGGTAATGGGGAAATTGGACAGATAACTAGTCCACCCTCTTACATAATTCACAACAATAAACTTAAAATGTGTTAAAGACTTAAATGTAAGGGTCAAAATCATAACAATTCTAGAAAATAACATAGGAAATGAAATGTCGGACATTGCTAATAGCAGTATTTCTTCTGATTTTTATCTCAGGCAAGGGAAGCAAAAAACATAAGCAAATGGGACTACATCAAACTAAAAAGTTTTTGCACATCAAAGGAAACCATCAACAAAATGAAAAGGCAACCTCCTGAATAGGAGGACATATTCATCAGTGATACATTTGATATGGGAGTAACGTCCAAAATGTATAAAGAACTGATATAACTCAACACCAAAAAAAAATCTAATTTTAAAAAGGACAAATGATCTGAATAGACACTTCTCCAAACAGGACATATAGATAGCCCACATAGATAAATGAAAAGGTGCTCAGTGTCACTAATCATCAGAAAAATGCAGTAAAATCACAATGAGATAGCAACTCGTGCCTGTCAGAAGGGCCGTCATCAGTAAATCGACAAACAAGTGTAGGCAAAGATGTGGAGAAAAGGGAACCCTCACACACTGTTGGTGGGAATGCAGGTCGGTGCAGCCGTTGTGGAAAACAGCGTGGAGTTTCCCCCCAAAAAAAAAAAAAATGTAGAACTGCTTTATGACCCAGCAGTTCCACTTCTGGGAACATATTCAAATAAACCTGAGACACTAATTCGAAACATTATATGCACCCCATGTTCATTGCAGTGTTATTTATAATAGCCAAGATTTGGGAAAAGCCCAAATGCTCATCAGTAGATAAGTGGATGAAGAACCTCTGGTATATTTACACAGTGTATTACTACTCAGCTGTAAAAAAAAGAAGGGAATCTTACTGTTTTCGACAGCATGGATGGACCTGAAGAGTGTTATGCTAAGTGAAATAAGCCACTCAGAGATAAATACCACATGATCGCACTTACGTGTGGAATTTAGTGAAGAAAACAAACGAACAAAATAGAAACAGGCTCATAGATACAGAGAACAGGCTGCCAGCTGTCAAACAAGAAGGGAGTTTGGGACCTAGACGAAAAAGGTGAAGGGATCAGCAGAAACAGAACAACTCATAGTCGCAGACAACGGCGTGGTGACTACCAGAGGGGAGCGGGGAGGGAGCCAGAAGGGGGTAAAGGGGTAACCGTGACAGTAGGAGGTGAGTTTGAGTGGTGAGCATACAGCCAGGGTACAGATGATGTATTCTGGAATTGCACGCTTGAAGTCTATATGAGTTTTTAACCAGGGTTACTCCTGTAACGTCAATAAAGTTTTACAATAGACCAAATCTCTTCCTTGAAGTATTTGTAGTTTTGTGAGTACATTGATTTACTGTTAAAATCAAGCCATCTATGTTTAAAAAAGATCATCTTTTGCAGTATAAATTTTCCTAACTAACTTTCTTGTAAAATTCATTAGTCTAAAATAGATAATAACAGATGATCATTCAAATGTTAATAACAAAGCTAATTAAAAGATTATGTAATGGAAATTCCCAATAACTCCAGCCTTCTTTCACATCAGTAGCATTCTCTATGCTGCTTCTTTCCTGTTCCCACACGTAGCAATGCCCTCTTATCATCTTCCCCACTGCTCATGCGTTGCATGCTGTAGTACGATTATCTCTGCACATTTCTGTTGGTCTGTCTTATGAGACTCTAATGGTATTAAGGACAAAGACTGCCTGATCTATCTTCAGAGCCCCAGTATCTCGTCCTGTGCATTATATATAATTAATTTTTTTAATAAATTAAATGTAAGACAGTAGTTCTTTAACTTAATCTAAGGCAACAAGCTTTTCAGAAATTCTGTCTATATAGTTCTAATTCCCAGTTGAACATTTTTTTTCATATCACTGCTACTATTTAACATACCATATAATATATTATGTTTATTGTTTGTTGTCTATCTTACTTCACTACAATATGTCCCATGAGAGTAGGGTTTTTTTTTCCCTATTTTGTTTTATATCAGATGTCTCAAACAATAGCACTCAATTAAACCCTTATTGAGTTGTTACTTGAGGGCATATAATAAATAGATGAGGCACTGTAGTAGGTTTTATTAGCAACAGCTACAATGGAATAGTATGCCAGAATTGGCCATTAAAAATAAGCTAGATCTGTCTTTTTTTTAGCTGTGTAGATTGCTACAAAATTTTCCCTGGAAGCTAAAAGACTTAGAAAAGTTCTCTTCCATCCCATTGCATTTTACTTTAAACTGAGCTTCTAGCACACATAGGAAGCTACCTTAGCTACTACTGGTGGTTGTACACTGTTGCCCAGATGTGCAGTAGAGGAAGGGTGCACACAACATAAGGTCCAGGAACCACGTATTGTACCCGATTCATCGCCTCTGGTAGCTCTGGACCACAGGTGTAGTGTGCAGTATCATTTTTCAGATATGGAGGTGTAAAAAGCATGGAAAACTAGATTTATTCTGTGTCAGGGTCGTTAATACTTCCAGAACTGTGACACCCCTATTCTTACAAATTGGGGATAAAATCATCTACAACAAGAAAATCTTAAGCTGATATGTTGTTTTGTATATGGTAAAAAAAGGCTGACAGTTAGTGAAATAAGATTCTAATTTTAGTGCTTAAAAAAAGAGCCATGTGACTTTTTAAAGCAATTAATGGAGCAGTTTGAGCTTCCGTTATCTCATTTATCAATGGATTTGAATAACTTCCTTGACACACTTATTACGAGGATCTCTGAAAATGTGTGTGTGTGTAATTTTTATTATTTCTCAACGCAATTTGGATTATGTTTTATTAGGCAATATTTATTTTTTAATTAGAAACATAAGTGTTTTAATAAAAAGTTCTGTACTTTTATTTAGTAAAGCAGAATTCTTGCATTTTTTTCACTTAGCCTTCACAAGATATTTTATTGTTAAAAACTAAAACACTCACTGGTATGTAAATATGTTTATATTTAAGAACATTGCTAGTCTAATGTACCCACAACTTGAGGTAGGAAAGGCCACCCCTGCACATGAGGTGTAAGGGAGTCCCACGGCATTTTCATCTCTTGGCTCCTTACTTATGTTCGCTATAAAAGCACATTTTCTAACTTTCTCACCTGTAGTTTCCAGGAATATTTGTCAGATAAGAAGTCTCTGTAAGCTTCTTAACCTTTGCACTTGGTAAACCCAGCAAGTTAAATAATCCACTTAGGTTCTTATTAATCACAATTTTAACAAAATCATCATTTCAATGGGAGAACTTTGGATTTGAATTATATTTGAATTCTGGCACTCTACAATTTAATCAGTTTTGAATTTTTTAGTATCTACCATGCAAGACTGAATTAAATCAGTAAAATGTTTGAGCAATGCTATAGTTCCCCAATCAATCAATATCTCAAAACCTCCAGATCCACTGAAGAAAATATGTAGATAAATAGATAGATAGATTTATTATTTGTTAAACAAAAGTTTTAAAACTTGGTACTGGAAAATGTGTAAATCAAGCTCCTGTTCAGCTCGCACGTTAGGCCCTGCTCTCAGCTGAGACAGGGTTGCCCTGGCAAGTCCGGGAGCTCTCGGCTACCGGCTTTCATACCAGTGACATCACACACAAAAGACACAATGACTCTTCTGCCTTGGTAAGTCAGGCATCTTCCTCCTGCATCCTAGGTACAAGTCCCTGGTGCATCTAAAAGAGGCTGCTTCTTTGGGACACGGTGGAGTCTTAGAGCCACTGTGCTTGCCAGGTGACCTCGGTTGTTTCATGCCAGGCTAAACTGCCCTTGTACAGAGTCGTTATGTTACTGTTCATATTTCAGTTCCCTTCCTCACAGAGTTTATTAGGACACAGATGTTAAAGGAGTGAAGAAATTAGACACTTGGACATTTGAAGTTTTGTGAGCAGAATGTGCCCATCAGAAGTGGGACTTGGGAGGTTTAGATAACGTCCTCCATGAATGAGTGTCATCTGCCAGTTGTAGCTGTCAGCCCGTCAGTGGATAAACTCCCAGAACATAAACAAACAAATGAATGAATGAATGAATGAATGAATATATACACAAAAACAGAAATAAACAAAAAACTCTTAAATTATTGAGATTAAGGCATGGAATGAAAACGTAAGAAACTCAGCACACCAAGTACTGGCAATTCTGTGACATGATGTAGATTCTTATACATGGTAAGTGAGCATATAGATTGGTAGAATTACTTTTGCGAATAATTTGCCAGTATCATGGAAAATGAGTGTATAATACAATCTAGCGATTTCAATTCTATCCAGAGAAGTCCATGCAGAGGTGTATAAGGGGACACTTAATGTTCATTTTAGTGTTTTCATAGTAAACAATGACATGAACTAAATGTTAAATAGTAGAAGGATAAATAATGTGTTGTATATTAATACAGCAAAATATTTTGCAAGTGTTAAAAATGAAAGAATAAAATGAATGCCCCTAGATCAATGAAGAAATAAAAGAGTAGGTAACAAAATAGTATAATAAAGTACGCTACCCTTTATATACAATATGGAAATAAGAAAAACAATACTATTTATTTTTTCTGTCCAAAAAAAGTTCAGCCATTGTTAATATAATAAGAACAGTTTGCACAACAACAATGGGGAGCCAAGGAGAGGGGACTGGAGTACTCATGCGTGAGCAGTGACGACTTCACTGTACCAGTCAGTGGGGGTGGTAGATGCCATTGAGTGAGCATGTGTGCTGTGTGGCAAACTTATTTGAAATGACTGAGTGAGCAGAGCATCAAATCTGCATCAAATGGTGCGTTAAGCTTGTCATTCCTCTGTGGAGACTATTCAGATGATTCAGAAGGCTGCAGCTATGGGCAACTGGTGATTGGCAGCTTCATCATGACAGTGCCCTGTGTGTGCGTCACATCTGGTGCAGAGTTTTTTGGTGAATCATTAAATCACTCAGGTGACTCAGCCCCACTGCAACCCAGATTTGGTGCCCTACAACTTCTGGCTTTTCCCAAAACTAAAATCACCTTTGAAAGTGAAGGGATTTCAGACCTTCAATGAGATTCCGGAAAATACAGCAGGGCAGCTAGCTGATAGCAACTGGGATAACTGTGTGAGATCCCAAAGTGCCTACTTTGAAAAGGAGTGAGGTGTCATTGTCCTACGTATAATGTTTCTTGTGTCATCTTCAATAATATCTCTGTTTTTCATATTGCATGGCTGGATACTTTCCAGACAGACCTCATAAACAATCATGTAAAACTAAATTTAGTATAATGGCTGAGTAAGGTGAGAACAGAAGAGAATCAGGAAAAGCAGGGCATATCCAGAGGATTTCAACTATATCTGTTATGGTTTATTTGCTTGGAAATATGGATCAAACATGGCTGTATGTGAAAGTCCAGTGAAAATGAGTGGTAAGAACATATAGGTTAAAACATATTTTTATGATTTGATGTGTGTTTGAAATATTTTTTAAATCTAAAAGGAGGGTTCTGGCAAATAAAGCTATATAATAATGTATCAGAATAAAACCGAGTTTAACATGAAGACTGAGTTAAAACTGAGTTTTAAATCCAAGTTAAAACCCGAAGTGTGCAAGAAATTCACCCCTTTGTTCCTAGCAGCACTATTTACAGTAGCCAAGTGGCGGAAACAGCCTAAGTGCCCATCAGTGGGTGAATGGAGTAAAAACTGTGTGGTACACTCAGCAATTTTGAGGAAGAAGAACAAAGTAGATGGGATCACAATCCTTGATACCAAACTGTATTACAAGGCCACTGTAATCAAAATAGTCTGGCACTGGCATAAGAACAGACACATAGATCAATCGAACAGAATAGAGAGCCCAGAAATAAAGCAGTGTCAATATAGTCAGTTAATATTTGACAAAGGGGGCAGGAACATAAAATGGAGTAAAAATAGCCTCTTCAATGAATGGTGTTGGGAGATCTGGACAAGTACATGCAAAAAAATGAAAGCAGACCACCAACTTACACCATACATCACAATAAACTTAAGACTGATAAAAGACAGGTCGTGACACCATAAAAGTCCTAGAGGAAAACATAGGCAGGAAAGTTTCAGATATCCCACGCAACAGTATTTTCACCAATACATCCTCTAGGGCAAGGGATATTAAGGAAAGAATAAACAAATGGAACCACATCAAAATAAAAAGCTTCTGCCCAGCAAAAGAAAACATCAGCCAAATGACAAGGAACCAACCATATGGGAAAACATGTTTGCCAATGACACCTTGGACAGGGGTTTGATCTCCAAAGTATGTAAAGAACTCACATGGCTTTGCACCAGAAAGAGAAACAATCCAATTTAAAAAATGGGCAAAGGACCTGAATAGACACTTCTTTAAGGAAGACACACAGAGGGCCCATAGACACATGAAAAGATGTTCAGTATTGCTAGCCATTAGAGAGGTGCAAATTAAAACCACAATGAGGTACCACTTCACACCAGTCAGTGTGGCCATCATTAATAAATTAACAAAAGTGCTGGTGAGGTTGTAGGGAAAAGGGAACCCTAGTGCACTGTTGACAGAATGTAAACTGGTGCAGCCACTATGGAAAACAGTATGGAATTTCCTTGAAAAACAAGATGGAACTGCCTTTTGATCCAACGATCTCACTGCTGGGACTATACCCTAAGAATCCTGAATCACCAATACAAAAGAACTTATGCACGCCAATGTCTATAGAAGCATTAGTTATAATAGCCAAGTGCTGGAAACAGCCTAAGGACCCATCAGTAAATGAGTGGATCTAAAGACTGGTACATTTACACAATGGAATACTACACAGCAGAAAAAAAGGAATCCCTATCCTTTGCAACAGCATGAATGAAACTGTTGACTATTATACTAAGTGAAATAAGCCAGTCAATGAAAGACAAATACCATATAATCTCACTTATAAGTGGAATTTAATGAACAAAATAAACTAATGAGCAAAACAGGACCAGAGACATAGAAACAGGGAACAGACTAACAGCTGCCAGAGGAAAGAGGGGAGGGAGAATGGTGGAAAGATGAGGAAGGGTCTAGTCAAAGTACATGTCTGAGTGACCCATGGACATAGATAATGGTGTGGATGGACTGTGGCGTGAGGGGGTGGACAGAGGAGGGCAAAGGGGGAAAATTGGGACAACTATAATAGAATAAACAAGAATTAAAAATAAATTTAAAAAATTCAACATCATATGAAATCAGTGAGTAGCTTTAATTATGTTTTTAGTGAACACAGTTATTACTATTATTATTGCTAACCCTTTCTGAGGTGAGAAACTGAAAGTTGGATATGGTCTTATAAATATATTTCTTTCAGAGTTGATCAAATCATGGTAATTAGTTATTTGGAATAGACTTATGCAGTTGTGGCCAGCCTGACCTGCACTATCTCTTTAAATGTTGTTTTGAAACTGTAAATGAAACCAGGTTTTCTTGTAAATATTCAGATATTTTAATCAGAGATTCACTTGTGACTAACATTACTTGAGTACAGATTTTTTTCTTTTTGGTTTAATGATTTTACTGTTTATATTCTGCTAAATTGAAAGCTGTGCATTTATAAGCAAAATAAGAGTAATTAGAAGAAATTATATTATGACAAGACATGGACATTTAAATGCCTTTCACTTAATTATTTGCATTTGACTCAAATAGTACATTTGTACAGATGTCAAGAGGTAGCCTGAATAATGTGGTTTTTGTAATATAATGTAAACAAATGAGCTTTCATTTCAATAATTATTTCTTTGCATCCAAGAGATATGTGCCATGCACAATAAGGCATTAATGACTAACACAGACCTTTAAAAAACTTAGTAAAAAGTATGAAGTGTATCCCATAAGTATATACATAAGTATAAGTAGCATTTTTAAATGGTTTGTCATTTGATGGGGGCAAAAAAGAGAGTGTAAGTACACCACTGATAAAATTAGAAAGCATGCTCTTCTATATCACCTAGCTCTTTGATGTATAAATGTAGTGATAGAGTAAACTTAATGATCCAGAATAATTTTAGAAAATATTTTTCACATTAAATATTATAGGCAAAAGTTTTTTGACTGAAATTATTCAAGTAATTTCTACTCAATCTTTTATTTTGCCTCACTTAAGTGGACATACTATATAAAATAATTCTAAATGTCTAGTAATTAGGAGATGGGTTAGATTAATGAATAATAACAGCTAATACTTATGAGCATTTATTCTGCATCAGGCAATTTTCCAAGTATTTTTAGAAAGGATTTCTTATTTCCCACTCCTGCTTTCTTCTGTGCGGAGAGATAGTTACTAATGTGAATACTGGTAGACTCCGCTACCGTCTACCTCACTCCGCCCTTCCCAGGAGAGAAGTCACTATATCTGATTGTGAGTTTGAGTCAGGAACCCAGAGCTGAATACCACGCCTTCCTTATGCTTTTGTCTTGGGTATACACCTTCTGCTCTGCTCCTTCAGGGGAGTCTCTGCACTTAGTACAGTTCGCTCCTTAGCTTAGTCTTGTGACTAGAAGTTAAGCCCCCCAAATTCTTGAGTTTAGTATTAGAAAGCTCATTTGCTTGGAGTCCTGCTATATCCTGCAAACCATTTTTTTCAGTATTGAAGGCGTTATGTAGGGCTGTCTGCTTTTACTCCTTTTAATGCAGAACTCCAGTTTACCATCTGTTGATCCCACTCCAATTCCTGACTTATTACCATCTTAGTATATAAACTTCAATAGAGTATTGCTTTTTGTCCTCTTTATGTTTTCACTTCATTTTCAGCAGCAAGAATGTCTTTACTTTAAATTCTGCAAATTACATTTCAAAATAGTGTAGTGATAGAGGGTATAGAGAGAAAAGGGCAGATTTAGAAGATGTTTATTTGAAGTGGCAGGGTGTGGTAGTTGATGGCCATGGGGAAAGTTTGGGAGAGGGAACCGGGAGTGTGTCCCAGGCGCTCTGACTAAGCAGCTGCACGGTCAGTAGTGCCAGTGACTGAAACAAGGCTCCAAGAATAGCCTTCCTCACCCTCCCCACTTCCTGGCTAGAAGAGGAAAATGAGAGTTTGTGTCTCAGTGTCTGAGCACCATACGCTGTTGAGTTGTGGCCCTGTCAGTAGGAACCACTTTTATAAATTACTACGCAAAATAATTGAGCTTAAAACTTAGTAACATTTCTAGAAGTTAGTTCTCCTAAGAACTATCTTACCTAGAGAGTTTCTAGCACTGAAATTAGTAGACTTTCTCTAATTTTAATTTACATTTTTTGAAGGCCAAATTACTTCAGCAACTATTGAAGTGGTGTATATATCATCACGTCAGCGGTACAGAGAAAGAATATTGAATTTAGGATTTAAATAATTATACTTTTATCTCACCTCTTTCACAAAAAAACAGTTGCTTATCTTGTCCATATAGAGCAATCCAACTGTAAAATTTGCTATTCAGAACTATTTGTCAAGGCATACTCTCACCTAGTACCTCCTTGCGCCTGAACCATTCCCAAACTTACAGTGCAGCTAAAAATGATTTTGAATCTTCCAACAAAAAGTGTTACCTTGACTGTAAATTGTGTGGCACTTTCATTTATCATGTTAAAATTTAGGTACTGTGTAATATATATATATATTTATATATATATATATTTATATTTATATTTTCTATGAAGTTCAAATTATGGGATCATAGATGTGTTTCTGAATGTGAGATACTGACTATACATTTGTTGCCTTTAGATAAACTCAGGGTAGATTAACACTGCAGAAACTGAAAGAAGCACATAGAACACTCTTAAAAAAGAAATATGAAACAAAATCACCAAAATAAGTATATATTTTTTTGAAGATAATTTTCTTTTTTTTAACATTTTATTTTATTTTTAGATTTAATTTATTTTAGAGGGGAGGGATGGAGGAAGAGAGGGAGAGAAACATCAATGTTGGTTGCCTCTTGCATGCCCCCAACTTGGGTATTTGGTCTGAACCCAGGCATGTGCCCTGACTGGGAATCGAACCTGCGATGCTTTGGCTCACAGCCCGCGCTCAATCCACTGAGCTACGCCAGCCAGGGTAAAATAAGTATATTTTTATATTCATAATTTATTAAATTTATATTAAGGTTAATTTAGAGAAAAAGATAACCCTTTTTATCTTTTTAATTCTTTCAGCTCTGCTGAATTTTTTGCATTAAATTATGAGAATTTTTTTTCTGTTCTTTAAAAAATGATGTTAAAATTTCAATCAGAGAACATGTGTTCTTGATTTGTAGTTATACTTTTCTTTCCCCCTCCTGGGGAAAGAATGATTTTTTTTGGCCTTTACCATTATATTTCTGTTGATATAATGCTAAGGCACCTGCAGCTATATAAATGATGGCACTTGTATTTTTTTCCTAAAATGTTTGCTAACAGTGAGAATTCAATCTAAAGGAAGTTCACAGTACCCACTGGTCCAGGTCTTTACCTTCTTTATTCTCAGATAAAATACTATAATCTTTGTTTTATATCATTTGGAATACATAGTCACAGTGTTACCTTTAGGGTATAATACAGTAACTCCTGATGTGTCAGACTTTAATATGGAGTTTAATGGTTTGTGCTTCCATGACAGGTTAGTGGCTTATTACTGGAAGGATGCAGTTTTGATGGAAATCGACTTTCTGAAAATCAGCATGATTCTCCTAGTGTATCATCAGTTCTCCCTTGTTTTATGGGCTGGATTCCACAGGTAATACACTTTTAATTGTTAAAGGTTTTAATTCAATCAATTCATTCTTAGATTTTTATCTTTTTAATAAGATATAGTTACCCTATGCATTTTTACTTTCTAATCTCACCTGCATTTGAATAAGTTGACAGTCAAAATATTGTGTCCTTTATAATTCTTTTAAGATGTATGGGACATTTTAAAATCTTTAATTTGTAATGGAAAGAATAGCATTATGATTTTTAATTTCTAATTAATATGTAGCCTTTAATGACAGTGTGAACTACCATGCTTATATTCCTGTTATTTTCAGCACTGTGCTAAATGCTTATAGACTTGACCCCGTATACGCTTCAGAGCAAGATGGATGTTGTTATTCCCATTTTCGAATGAGGAAATGCATGGTCACACATACTAGATACTTCTCCATAGTTAGACATGCAGAAATTGGCAGTTTCAAGGTGGTAACGCACACCTGGTTTCCTGTCACCCCCTGTCACTATGCTGCTGACAGGCAGGTGAAGAAAAGTCTCGGCACAGACTTGTTTGATTAATTTTTCCCCTTTTAAAATCTTCAATTATTAAAATTTTCAATAATAGAACTTGGGAGATATTTACTTTTAAAATAGAACATAATTGTGGATGAAGCACATAGCTTTTACTTAATTTTAAAATATAAGTGTGAATATGTGAAAAAACTTTACAGTTCTTGTTCTGTATTTAAGGACTAACAAAACTATTTCATAGTCTGCTTTTACTAGAAGAAAGTGAGTTTTCTCCCTGGGAAATAACACCTTGAATTTTCCAATTATACTACCTTGAATTGTCTTCTCATTATAATTCTCTTTATAAAATAAAAATCAAAAGTATCAGAATAATTTTAAAAGCACAACTAATAAAGCCATCAATAGTCAGCCGTCATTGCTCAGAGAGCTGTGCTGACCTGCAGGGGCGCACATTCCTGTGAAGTCCCTTGCCCCCCCCCCCCCCATTGGCTGCATTGTCTCTCATATCAGAACGACATATCAGGTGGAGAGGGGAGAAGTTGGAGTAACCTTCATTTTTATTTCAATCTGGCTATTATTTCACATAAGAAATTTATTTCAAAAGGCTGGTAAATTATAGATTACAAACATTAGGTATGTGAATCAAATTGAAAGTTATATACAAGAGTTAAGGTTGGAATTGGCCAATGGTTGTAGGTTATATATGATAACAGAGGAGCTTAAGTGAATCTAAATTATGTGAATTGTTAATTCTCTGGCAAACCGTATTAAAAGCCACATAAGGAGAAAAAAAGTAGAACACGTATAAACTGGTTTACTTAAGGAGAAACCCCAGCAATAACAGTAGATGATGAGGAATAGCTGAGTAGGCATAAAGGCAGAAGCAGATGTTCTGGAGCAATACCCACATACTTGACCACAGACTGAGTGCAAATCAGGAACGTAGCGTGGTCAGGGGCAAAGCCGGGCTGTTCGTGGGCTGGGTAAACAGCAACATGATATTGCAAAACTAGGAATTTATCCCTCCACAGTATTTATTTCATGTATCATTTCGACCCAATTTCATTACCTCACTTCGTAAGTTCCTATATACCATATATTCTGCTGATTACTGGAGTTACAAAGATAAAGAAAACTTTTCCATGTGTTAACCTAGAAGAAAAGAGGCCTTTCAAAGTGAGAGGCAACAAGTGTTTATTTGAGATCAATGAGAAGAGCTATTCGGGAAGCACTGATTCAGGCAGAAACCCGTCATGTTTCGTTTAAAAGACAAAGGCAAGGGGTGTTTATGAGAAGGGGCATAGTCCCATCAAAAGAAGGGAGGCATTTATGTTTTTTGTAAACAGTGATTTTTAGTGCTCAGTCCAATAGTCATCATCCAAGTAATAATAACTGCTTTCTTGTTATCTTTGCACATAGTTGTATAGGGCACAGTTTTGTCCTGGGCCCAGTCCAAAGGTTATTTTGCCCTGTTCTAATATTCCAAAGAAGCATAAAATGTACGGGTAGTTCCTCTGGCGTGGCAGCTCCAGATCCATTTTAAAGTGGTTGCATTAATGATTGATTGATTGATTAACACGTCCGAGTCTTCTGTTGGATGGGGGAGCAAACGGGTAAAGAAACTGTTACAGTTCAGAGTTATATGTACACTTACAGAGGCTCATATAAAGTATTTTGGCAGATGAGGGAGGCCTCAACTCAATCATGTGTGAGCATATGAGGGAAAGTCAAATGCCCTCAGAAAGAGGATGAATTCAAACAAGGTAGGGACAAGTCATTCCAGATAGAGAGGTAACGTATTTAAATGCATAGAGATACGAAAAAGCTCGTTACTCTGACAACTGCAAGTATAGTGCATCTGGAAGTGTATGGTTCATACGGTAGAGTGGTAGGGCTGTGGGTAGAAGGGAGGCCAGGAACCAGGCGTGACAAGCCACATAGCCACGCCAAGGAGTTTACTCTTACGGTCAGTAGGGTGCCATAAAGAATTTAGAACAGGGGTGTGGTAAGATCTGACGTGTGGTTTTGGGAAACCAGTCTAACAGTGAGAGGGTGCTTGACTGGCACAGGGTGAGATACAGTTATACTTACTTTTCACAATGATCCTTTGAGTTGGGTGGTGAAGCAGGTTTATTCTCTGCTTTGCCAGTGAAGAAACTGAGAATCAGGCTAGTTTAGTGATTGGCTGTCGGCCCCACAACGACAGCACTAGCATTGTGCAGTAACTAGCATTTATTTCTGTTATGTATCTGCTGAGCACTGTGCAGAATATTTAAAATGCAAGATATTTAGGCTTTCCAAAAATTTTTGAATAGAAATTGTCATCTCTATTTTTAAACTAAGAAAATTAAAGCTTAAAACTTGACCAAGATAACATATTAATAGGTAGGAAAATAAGATTCAAAATCAGGTAATGACTCTTATATCTCAGGCCTAATATTGAACCAACCTCATGATATAAACCAGAGTTTGGAAAATTAAAGCTCACCGGCCTCATCCAGCGTGCTGCCCTTGTGCCACCCATAGAGCCCATAACCATGTGAGCTATATGAATGGTTTTTACATTTTAAAATAGTTGAAAAACTCAGAAGAGTAATATTCCATGACATGTGAAAATTATATGAAATTCAAATTTCAGTGTCCATAAATAAAGTTTTATTTGGAAAAGAATATTCCATTTATGTAGATATTGTCTGAGTCCATTCAGACGGTAACAGCAGAGGTGAGTAGTATGTCAGAGACCATAGAGCCCACAAACCCTAAGATACCTACCGTCACATCCCTCACGAACAGGTCACGACTCTGTACAGACTCTTAAACTCTCCAGCTTCTGCTGGAGTTTCTTTAGGGCTCTGATTAATTCCTTTTAGGCCAGAGGGAAGTTTTCTTGGTCGTTTGTTTGGTTGGGGTTTTTTGCTTATTTGTTTGTTTATTACAAGTTATTTCTACAATATTATCTGACGCTAATAGTCCTGATTTCAGCAGAAACATGCCCAACACACCCATCATTTGTACAATATTCCTTTGAGGTAGGTAGCACCTCCATTTTTTTAAGAACATTTTAGATTGCAGAAATCGAAGAACTTCTTTGACATTGTTGTAATATGTGATGGTACATTAAGGATATGAGCAGCAAATTCTAAGACTTTCTCTGGGAAGAGGGGAGCTTTTCCCCTTCTCCATTGCTTCTATTATAAATGCAGTGTACTTTGCCACTTGGCAAAATTAGACTTATGAATTCTCAAGGATAATTAAAAGCAATATATTCCTAGTGTTTCTGTTTATCTATTTACATCAAGATAATATAACTTACTCTCATGCTCGTTTATTCATATATTTATTTCTCATGATGCAGATTCTAAAGCTGTTCCAGCTTCTGCTGTGTTGGTGGCTAAATTAATATAGGTCAAAATTAAGGTTTCCTTGGGGGATTTTGCCCAAAAAAGCACTGCCTTTCTCCAAAGTGTTTCCCAAAAAGTATTCTATACATTATTTCATAATGGTTCTTTGTGAAAAACTATTCAGTGAACAGTTTTAATAACCAGAATATTCTCTGGCCTTGCAAATTCATGATGTATTTGAGAATAATAAAAACTCCAAGAAGTTCCAAAGATTCCCTAACGCAACTTTTTCCTGCACCTACACCCTATCCTTCATGTGGATCTACTGGGATACAGGACGCCATTTGGGAAACACTGCTTTCCCGGATGTGACAGAGAAGTCTCAGACGATGCCCTGTGTGACATCCACAGGGTGTCAGTTTGCCTGTGTTCTGTCTTTTCAGTACAAGGTACTGTTTAGGGCCCATCGGCCAGCCTAATCCCCTTGGCCTAGACCTCCCTAGAGGCACCACAATTGACAATTCAATTTCAGAAACAATTGCATTTCCAGGGAAAATACTACCATGAAATTATTCCATAAGCTACTAAAAAATGCAACATTTACACTACTTTTACATATATTATATATATTATCAGCATGTATTTCAGAAGATATATACCAAAAGCTCTGCCTAATACGCACTCTAGTTAAAAAAATAAGTATTAAATTAATATCCTTTCTGTATGACAGTATCTTTTTCCTTAAGGACTTAAGAAAGCATTGTCATTAGCATCATGTTATTGAAAAATACGTGAGACATATTTTTCTACCAAAATACATTTTAAAGAGTACTTAGACATTCTTGACAGAACCAATTCTCAAAATGTTTATTGTTGGAAAGTTGTTTTATTTCCTGTTTTGAGATGTTTATTTTTTTCAGAATTGCATTAACAAATTATGCCATTTTTATGTAGATTAAGGCTCTGATTTCCTAACATCTTTTATAAAAAAGGGCTGTTCATCGACTTGGTTCATAAACATTCAGAAACCATGTGTTAGAATAAGTTAGTTCAACTTTATGCACAATGTGATGAGAGATACATTTTGGTTTGCCTTCATATATATGTTTTATTGTAATGAAATTGAATTAAAATCACTAAAATAGTTAACATAATCTAGGTAATTTTGTTTTCTCTTTGGGGGATTTTGTTTTTGTTGTTTTATTTTGTTATTTTCCTTGGATTTTGGCTAAACGGTACTTAATATCACCATTTACCTCTGTCAGATACATTGTCTTCTTTCACGTATTAGCCTTTCACCTGTTATTTGAAGTACTTGTGTACTTTTAAGTTACTTCCTGTGGGCATGAGTATGAACTTTCAAAGTTTAGCCTCATCATTGGCTGAGCTAACTGCACCACTTTCTATTTTAATGAAGTAGGATATGAATACATTAACCATTTAGAGTAATCACAATATATAGGGTTTTTTTTAAAAGGACTTTGATATTTTTATTTATTTATTTATTTATTAACGATTTTATTTATTTATTTTTAGAGAGAGAAGGGAGAGGGAGAGAGAGAGAGAGAGAGAGAGAGAAACATCAATGTGTGGTTGCTGGGGGACATGGCCTGCAACCTAGGCATGTGCCCTGACTGGGAATCGAACCTGCGATACCTGGTTCGCAGCCTGCGCTCAATCCACTGAGCTACGCCAGCCAGGACAATATATAGGTTTTTAATTATATTTTATTTACATCAAACTAACTTGTTTACATGTCATAATATGAATTATTTGAAGTCTTCCTAGAATATCTCCTATTTTGCATTAATCGAGCACTTAATGTATTTGTTAATAGTTATTAACAAAGTCTTAGTTTCATCCAAATATTTTAGTCCAGCAGAGTCTAATTCTTTGTCTGTAATACCTTCAGTAAACATATCAAAGTAGGACTTGTGTCATAAGAATTTAATTTAGTTAAACGACCTTCATGAAAGTTCTAGCACATGAGGTCTTGTGCTAGCAGTGAGAATGTCTAAGTAATTAGCTCACTATTTTGATAACTTATTTATTGGTGACCTTAGAGCAAGTTTGTTCAACTGTTTTTTACAGAAGATTATAACATTTAAGAGATTTTGAAAAGTGACAAACAAAATTTTAAAAAGTAACCAGTGTTTTACTTTTAAAACACTATAGGTCTTGATATAAATATTTATACCCTCACTTTAAGACAAACAAAAAGCCTATAACCAAAGCAGGTTTGGAAGTATTTGGAAATATATATAGAACTAGTAAATTGATTTTGAATATGCAAAGAATCAACTTTGCATTACTGTTAGGCTCCTAATTTAAAGGGAAAATTGCTTGGCATTAAAATGAAGAAATATAGATAAAAATCTCCTCAATAGAAAGGAATAGCATTGTAAAACATTTCAATATGATGTTTCTATTTTTATTTTTGACCATAGAAGCTACAGGAAGCAAAGCAAATATCAGGTGGTAGAGAAAGATCATTTAAGACCTTTCCTGGATTATAACTAGGCATTCATAGAGTCAGATCATTTCAGCCCAACAAATATATGATATTTATCTGCTGCTTGCTAAAGGATTTAAAGGCACTACCAAAAGAGAGCCTGTACTAGGTTATGAACTTTAGGAATGGCTAAGGAGTTATGAAAATTACAGAAATTTCGGAATCCTAAAGCTTTGCCATATAAGCAGAATTGGAGACGAGGGAAGAGATGAGGCGATGGCTAGTAATGTTTGAAAACTCTCTTTACTCCATGCCCTGTGTTTTTGGTCAGGCCCAACCAGGATTTCCTCCATTAATCCTTCGTAGGTTAACTTACCCCAGGGTAGTATTTTGTTTTCTAAAGCAGTTGTTTTTTCAAAAATTATATACTATATATTTCAGATACGTATTTTTTCCTAAAATAAATTTTAAGCTTCAAAGAAGATTACTATTTTCTTTGTTTAAATATACACTGAAATGTTTAGCCTTTATAATTCTAGACACAGATTGACACATAAAATACTGTTAAGTGAGGGATGAATAACTGACAGAATCCTTACTACAATCAAGAAAAATTAGAAAGATACAGGGCTGATGGTGTTTTTATATATTTGGGCAATGATTCTCCATTAAAGAATGAATTTTGTTATATGTAAATCAGGATAAGATTTAGGAATGAATGAGTAGTCTAAAGGACTTAACCAATATGTATATCAGGGACAAAGAGTCAGTTTATGAGAAAGGGAGGAGAGAAGGGTTGGAAAAGGTACTAGAAATGAACTATAGAAATGATCCCTGAAAGGGTTTAAAGTCATAAAAGGCAAGGACCTACATTCAAGATTACTCTGTCCAGCAAAGCTATCATTTAGAATGGAAGGGCAGATAAAGTGCTTCCCAGATAAGGTCAAGTTCAAGGAGTTCATCATCACCAAGCCCTTATCAGATGAAATATTAAAGGAACTTATCTAAGAAAAAGAAGATCAAAAACTATGAAGAGTAAAATTACAACAAACTCACAATTATCAACAACTGAACCTAATAAAAAAACAAAAACAAACTAAGCAAACAACATTTATCTAGACTTTATGAATTGTCTTGGTAATCAAAAAATTGATAAGTAAAAATTTCTCTCTGTGGATATACTCCTGCCTGGAAATGAAAAAGGAAAAGCAGAATTAAATGACTGTTTTATAATCTTGAACATAATAATGATCACCATGGCTGTTAATATCAAAAGAGAGAGAAACCAGACATATATGCCTCTTGAGGGAAGTACACAGCATCACCTGTGCAGTGTTTTTGCCCAAAATTGGATCTGAATCTGCGCGTGCCTACAGACCCGGTGTGAGAATGCGGGGCTGGGTGAACGTGGTGCCATGGGAAGCGGCCGATAGAATTCAGAATGTGGGGCGTGCTTCGGTATAGTTTCTTCAGCAAACTGAAAAGCAAAAAAGGAAAATCCTATAAATTCAGAAGACATAAGAGACATATCAACAAAATGCTAGTGTGGGCTTTTTGGAATTATGGTCCTAATAAAATACTTTTTAAATTTTGAGATAATAGATATATGATTTTAATATTTTCAAATATTATAGTACTATTGTGATATTTGTTTTATTTCTACACATATTTATATATTTATAGATAAAATTTTCTGAGCCACAGCTGGATGATGGCGATTTATTATGGTAATCTTTATTTTAAAATATTTTATAATAAATTTTTAAATAAAACTTATTTCAGAGGATATTGCATTCGTCTCTTTGGTTGCCTAATGATTAACTTCAAAACAGCATATTGGTATATTTTAAAGCAAAAATAATTTTCCTAAACAGGGTGCGTATGGCCCGTATTCCCCCGAAGAGTGCGTGTCTCTGCCTGTGTACGCCAGCGCCGAAAGGGACCGTGCGGTGACCAACATCGACGTCCCGTGTGGGGGCGGCCAGGACCAGTGGATCCAGTGTGGAGCGGCTCTGTTTCTAAAAAACCAGTAGAATCGAGCAAAAAGAAACATTTCCTGTTTAAGCTTTAAATAAAATATGTGTTGAATCTACATTTGAAATGTTACTTCAAAATATTAGCGTACAGTTACTCTGTGTTGTTGATCTCACTGGGTTTTTATTTTAATGGGCAATGACAGCACAGTAACTTAATGTTTTAGGTAAAATGTTTGAAATAGTATATTTTCTATATACTGCCACTAATGTTGTGTTTACTATGTTTGCATTGTAATTATTTAATAAAATATAAGATAATCTTACAATCTTCTATATTTAAAGTGTTGAAGATCCATGCTCTTTTCATACGACAAACCAGTTTAATTAAATAGCTTTCATTTGTAGAATTTTGTTCAAAACTAATGGACTATATATGAGCAATATATAATAATAGTAACTGAGGCTTAGGTAGCACTGAGTACATGATGCTAGGCACTGCTCCAAGTGATTGATTGATAGTAGGTAGGTAAATAAATACAGAGGTAAGTGTATAGACAGACACATAGATGCATAGATACTACATTCATTTGCTCATATGCATTTTACTAATGAGAAAAATGACACACTGATTAAGTGACTTGCTCCGCTAATAAACTGGTGAAGTGGCGAGGGAGAAAGCTCACTCTTTCAGCTCTCCCTCCCTCCTCGAGGGAAGCACGAAGTCAGCGAAGCTGAGCTCTGCCGCACACGTCTTCTTGGGGCCGAGCACGCGAACGGAAGCAGCGGAGGTAGCTCCGCACCCCTTGTTGGTCAGTCCCTCATCCTGACGCACGTCTGCTGCAGCAGTTTCTGGCGAGAAGATAGAACGCACTGGCAGTGCCAGTGAAAACACTAGTCAGACTCCATGCTCACTGAAAGGTTGCCTGTATAAAACCAAGGAAAAGAATGCCCGGGGGCAGAGGAATGCTTTGAATTGTGAACTTAGCTCCCAGAACGACCAACCTAAGCTTCCTTCACTGCAAACAGCAAGTGTCCTCTGCGTGCACAGTCCTGTTCTAGGGCTTGGGGGTTTGACTTAGGAAGAACACTGAGATATTTCAAGCACATATGTTTGTTTATGCTATATGTATATGAACATATATACATCAGTATAATCAACAATGGAATAAACATCTGGGTACAACACAGAGCTTCAGAAAAAGAACAACCCTAACTCCACCTAAGCTCCTTAATATATTTTCAGTCACTGTTTCATTTCCCACTGCCCATCAAGACAATGATACCCCTAATTTTTGTCTTTGTAATTCCCTTGGGTTTCCTCACATTTTTTTCTGAATGAGAATAACAATTTATTTCTAGCCTTTTCCCATCAGTTTTTTTATTTAAAAACTTATTAGGAAAAAGTGACTTGATTCCTTTCTCACTGACGGCATCGTTGTGGGTAACAACAAAAGGGGCACGAGAATCAAATCCCTTTGGGAGATGCTCCAATGTCCCAGAATCCCTGTCCCCACTTTGGGCCCTTGGGGTTGTGGGGGAGAAGAGGGGCGAGGCAGGGCATGTCTGACAAAGCTGATTAACAGAAGGCACAGTGGGTTCTATCTTGGGCCTGTGGGAGGGAGGACAGGCCAGGGGCTCTCGGGCACTGAGGCCTGGCCACTAGCCCTTGGTCTTGGGGTTGCTGGGCATGGTTAGGCAGATTGTCTCCTGGCACTGGACATTGTACCACATCTTCAGGGTGCCTACATGGCTTTTGGTGCCCAAGCCCCCATCACATGGGCCCCAGCTCCCAAACCTGTACTTACAATGGGATCCAAATTCCTTCTTCCAGGTATGTGGCACCCTGCACAGGATGCGTGGTGGCTGGGCTTCACAGGAACCTTTGCTGAAACCCACTCTGCAGCAGTGCTGCTGCTGGGGCTGCAGGTCCACTCCATGCACTTGCTCCCGGGGTGGGGCTGCCCTTCACTTTGTCTTTCCTCTTGGCCAGTGGAGAGGAGAGTGTCAGCAGGGTGAACAGGGTGAGTGGAAGAAACCTGGGTGCTGCATTTCACTGTTGCCCCATTGCTTTGCTCCCACTCTGGGCCACCCTCCTCAGGCCACTGTATCCCTTTTTTAGCCCTATCACTTTTATACAGTTTTCATTTTTACATAAGCAGTATACAATGAGGTCTGTCTGGAAAAAGTCCAGCCATTGTTAATATAATGAGGACAGTTTGCGTGACATCCATGTAACCTGGCAGCAGAGGAGAGTGGACTGGAATGCACATACGTGAACAATGATGACTTCATTGTACTAGTCAGTGGGGGACAGTAGACACTGTTGAGTGAGCATGTGTACTGTGTGGCCATCACATTCAAAATGACTGAGCGAGTAGAGCAGTGAATCTGCTTCAAATTTAGCGTTAAGCTTGAACATTCCTCCACAGAAACTATTCAGATGATTCAGAAGACTGCAGCTGTGGGCAACTGGTGATTGGCTGCTTCATTAGGAAAATGCCCTCTCATGCTTCACGTCTCATACAGACCTTTTTGGCAAAACCTCAAATCATGCAGGTGACTCAGCTCCCCTACCGCCCAGATTGGGCACCTAGTGACTTTTGGCTTTTCCCAAAATTGCAGCCACCTTTGAAAAGGAAGAGATTTCAAAACTTCAATGAGGTTCAGTAAAATATGACAGGGCAGCAAATGGCAACTGGGAGAACTGCATGAGGTCCCAAGGTGCCTGCTTGAAGGGGATGGAGGCGTCATTGTCCTATGTATGATGTTTCTTGTATCTTTTTCAATAAATGTCTCTATTTTTCATAGCACATGGCTGGAAACTCTCTCTGGACAGTCCTCATATGTTTTGTGACCTTTCTTTTTCATACAGTATGAATAGATGAATTTATTACAATTTACTTAGCTCGTAAAGTAAACGAGCTAAGAACATTTGGGGAACACTTGAATTGTTTTGGCTTTTTACTACTACAGACTACACTGCTGTAAACTTTCTCAGTAAGTCTCCTGACTCACATTTATGAGACTCCCTCTAGGACATACACCTAGCAGGGGGATTGTTGAGTCTCCGGTAGGAATATCATCAACTTAATCATTTGGGAAATTATTTGCAATCATCTCATTAAGTGCCTTAACATATGTGAAGCACTTGAAAGAGTACCCAGCATTAGCTTCATTGTAATTATGATTATTAATGTAGTTGAACAAATTTACAGTCCCACCAACCAACAGTGCATATGGGCTCTTGTCATTCTTGGTCTTTATTAATATGTGCCATTTCTGAAAACTTGGTAGATATAAAATGGTATTGCACAGTAATTTTAATTTACATTTTCCTATTTACAAATAAAGTTAAGCAATTTTCTTGTTTTTTATTGTCCATTTGAGACTTCTGTGAAATGCTGTTTTTATCTTTTGCCCATTTTTTCCTATTGAGTTGTCATTTTTATGTTGTATTTTGATGAGTACTTTTATTCAAATGTAGAATTTTTCAGACTTCCCTTTGGTTTATTTTCTCAAGGTCATTAAAATGACATTTTCCCCTTCCATTTTAAAGTTTTGGTTTTTGTTAGTAGAATGTCTCCAAATAGTAACTTTAAATCAGAAATTAGATGAAGCCATGTGCACGTCAGAAATTCAGCTGCAAGTCATTTCCGTAGCAGTTACCTGAGAAGAAAAGGAAGCAATGTAAGAGTCCATTGGTTTTTGTTAGAGGAGAACTGAGAACTCCTAGACAAGTGAGCTCTAAGCAGAAGTTGAACTGAGCTTCATGCAAACACACTGGGAATGTCGCTACGTAGACAGACTTTGGGGGAAGATTGCTGCTACAGGGTTTTAAAATCAAAACTCCAAATTGCTTCAGGTTCAAATTTAGTTTAGAAAAATATGGGTTATGTCTAGAAGATACTTAAAATAACAAGTTTTGCATAATCGTAAATTCACTAACTGTTTTGCTGCTGATTTCAGGCACTCGTTTTCCTGATCGTTAGCTATCTTGCCAAGCCTCATCTACACTTAGGTGTCTGTAAATGCTTTTTCTTTTTGTTAAGTACAAGATTTGTCAGTTTGAGGTCTTATTATCGATAGAAGAAACTTGCACATCATAGGTGACCACCAATTTAGACCAGTCATCGTCAGATTGAAAATTTACATGTCTTAAGATATCACATGTCTTTAGTTATACTGGAAAAACATATCACTAAGAGGCAAAGAAATGAAAAATCTAATTGAGTCTGAGAGTTGATTTGCAGAATTTTGTGAGTAGAGAGTAAAGCAGGTAATGTGCCTAACTTATATTCATGAACAAGGGCTTCCTGTATAGAAGTTAAATTCTGAAGCTCATGACTCAGTGACAATGAAAAAAAGACTTAGCTTGATGGCCAGGACAATGAGAAGAACTTTCTGGGTACTCACAGTCTAGACTTTCACTGAAAGTCAAACTGTGGAAAGCGGCTGTAGATGGGATGCCTGCCCAGGAAGCTGCAGGGACAGAAGGGACAAGCTACAGCCAGAAGCAGAAGGGGGCCAGGAGGGCCTGGCAGGCTTGTTGATAGTCACATGCTCTCTTCCTTACTGCTTTGTTCCTCACTGCAAGACTTCCCTTCGCATCTTTTTCCCTATGGGTTTCTCTCTCCATGTGGATCCAGGCTATTCTTGGGGCCCTGGAATTGCATACATAGCCCATGGGAAAACCAGGGCACTAGGAAAGAAGGGAGAAGAGATCAGTCACATTTTCCTATGAGCTGGTCACTTCTTTGGGGCAAGGTCTCCAAGCCAGAAAAACAGTATACGTGGTTACATGTGGCAGAAGCAGAGGGATCTTATAGGAGACTGAGTAGAATGGCTCTTTAAGGAGAGATTGTGCAAGATTAGACTCTGAGAGCCTCAGGAATTCTTTCCCAAGGTCAAATAGTCCATGATAACAATAGTAAGGACCATATGTGTATAGTGCTTTATTAATTATAAAGTGATCTTGCATACATTACCAAAATAACCCCATGAGGGCCATGGGTCAGGTATTATTAGATGGGAGGAGTAATCTGAGACTTAGGGGGTTAAACAGTTTGTCCCGATTCAGGAACCCAAGTTCCATCTTTTTCTTTTCTTAAAGCATTACTTAGTTTTATTATTAAGTTTTATACTAAGTTCTATTACTTAGATATGTGTATTTTACTTTTTTATATTTGTTCAGTTACAGTTGTCCCACCATTTTCTCCGTCACTCTCCATTGCCCCCTCCTCCACTCCCACAGTCAGCCCCCCATTGTCGGTGCCCGTGAGCCCTCTATTCAGGTTCCTTGGCTTCCCCTGCTAAAGAAAACATCAACGAAATGGAAGGGGAACCAACTATATGGGAAAACATATTTGCCAATGATACCTCAGACAAGGGTTTAATCTCCAAATTATATAAAGAACTTACAAGACTCCACTCTAATAAGACAAGCAACCCAATTAAAAAATGGACAAAGGACTTGAACAGACACTTCTCCAAGGAGGACATACAGAAGATCCAGAGACACATGAAAAGATATTCAATATCGCTAGCTATCAGAGAGATGCAAATTAAAAACAATGAGATACCACTTTACACCAGTCAGAATGGCCATCACAAACAAAGCAACAAACAAGTGTTGGAGAGGTTGTGGAGAAAAGGGAACCCTAGTGCACTGTTGGTGGAATGCAGACTGGTGCAGCCTCTATGCAAAACAGTATGGAACTTCCTCAGGAAACTAAAGGTGGAACTGCTTTTGACTCAGCAATTCCACTGCTGGGATTATATCCTAAGAACCCTGAAACTCCAATCCAAAAGAACCCATACACCCCAATGTTCAAAGCAGCATTATTTATAATGGCCAACTGCCGGAAACAGCCTAAAGGCCCATCAGTAAATGAGTGGATCAAAAGACTAGTACATTTACACAATGGAATACTATTCAGCAGAAAAAAAGTAGGAGCTCTTAGCTTTTGTGACCACATGGGTGGAGAGCATTATGCTCAGTGAAATAAGCCAGGTGGTGGAAAACAAATACCAAGTTCTATATTTTTTAAATATATTTTATTGACTATGTTATTACAGCTGTCCCATTTTCCCTCCTTTATTCCCCTTCACCCTGCATACCCCCTACCACCCACATTCTGCCCCCACTTTCAGTTCATGCCATGTGTCATAAGTTCTTTGGCTTCTACATTTCCTATACTATTCTTACCCTCCCCCTATTATCTACCTACCATTTATGCCACTAATTCTCTGTACCTTTTCCCCCTCTCTCCCCCTTCTACTCCCCTGTTGATAACTCTCTATGTGATCTCCCTTTCTGTGGTTCTGTTCCTGTTCGAGTTGTTTGCTTAGTTTGCTTTTGTTTTAGGTGTGGTTGTTAATGATTGTGAGTTTGCTTTCGTTTTACTGTTCGTATTTTTTATCTTCTTTTTCTTAGATAAATCCCTTTAACATTTCATTTAATAAGGGCTTGGTGATGATGAACTCCTTTAACATGACCTTATCTGAGAAGCAGTTTATCTGCCCTTCCATTCTAAATGAAAGCTTTGCTGGATAGAGCAATCTTGGATGTAGGTCCTTGCCTTTCAGGACTTGGAATACTTCTTTCCAGCCCCTTCTTGCTTGCAAGGTCTCTTTTGAGAAATCAGCTGACAGTTTGATAGATACTCTTTTGTAGGTAACTGCCTCCTTTTCTCTTGCTGCTTCTAAGATTCTCTCCTTAATTTTAATCTTGGATAATGTAATTATGATGTACCTTGGCATGTTCCTCCTTGGGTCCAACTTCTTTGGGACTCTCTGAGCTTCCTGGACTTCCTGGAAGTCTGTTTCCTTTGCCAGATTGGGGGAGTTCTCCTTTATTATTTGTTCAAATAACTTTTCTACTTGTTGCTCTTCCTCTTCCCCTTCTGGTACCCCTATAATTCGGATGTTGGAGTGTTTAAAGATGTCCTGGAGGTTCCTGAGCCTCTCCTCATTTTTTTTTGATTCTTGTTTCTTCATTCTTTTCTGGTTGGATGTTTCTTTCTTTCTTCTGGTCCACACTGTTGATTTGAGTCCCAGTTTTCTTCCCATCACTATAGGTTTCCTGCACATTTTCCTTTATTTCACTTAGCATAGCCTTCATTTTTTCATCTAATTTGTGATCAAATTCAGCCAGTTCTATGAGCATCCTGATCACCAGTGCTTTGAACTGTGCATCTGATAGATTGGCTATCTCTTCATTACTTAGTTGTATTTTTTCTGGAGCTTTGATCTGTTCTTTCATTAGGGCCATTTTTTTTTGTCTTGATGTTCCTGTTATGTAGTGAGGGGTGGAGCCTTAGGTGTTCACCCGGGTGGGGTAACCCACATTACTGTGTTGTGACACTGTATATGAGGGAGGGGTCTTAGAGGGAACAATGGTACTTGCTCCACTCTCTGCTGGCTTTCAGTCACTTCCCCTGCTTCCCACAAGCAAAGTGGGCCCTTCTGATGCTGATTCCCAGGTAGGTGGGTTTGTGTACATTCTAGGACCCTATGGGTCTCTCCACAGAACTCTCCTGTCAGGCAGGGAGTTTCTTTCTCTGTCACCTCCACCCCAATCAGTAGTTTGAAGCTTTATTTCCCAGCGCTGGAGCCCTGGGTTGTGCAGTGTGTCTTGCTCCCCAGGTGTTCCTCCTGGTTTATCCACATGTGAATGTGGGACCACGGGCTCTGCATCTGCTGCCTCGCTGGGTCTGCCAGCCTCCATCATGCCCGCCCCCGTCCTCCAGCCGCTGCCTTGCCATGAGTCCTCTCTGCCTGACCTATCTCTGCCCCTCCTACTGGTCTGGATGAACGTGTCTTATTTCACTCCTTCATTGTCGGACTTCCATACCGTTCAATTTTCTGTCAGCTCTGGTTAATTTTTGTTTTAAAATTGTTGTTATCCTTCTTTTGGTTGTGCGAGGAGGTACAGAGTGTCTACCCACACCCCCATCTTGGCCGGAAGTTCCCAAGCTCCATCTTTAAAATCAACTGATGATACTTATATCTCACATTGTCAGCCAGTGTGAAGGACCTCTTGCCTGGTTCCTTCTTCTTTGCTTCCTGTTGATGGACAGAGCACATTCTCATTCCTTTGCTGCTTTTAAGCCTTGTCTTAACGAATATATATCTATATCTGTGTCTATACCTGTATCTATATCTATGTGCAAGAATATGTATGTCTATACACAGACACATACACAGAATGGGGCAAAAGTGGGTTTACAGTTTGTATGGAAAACAATACAGTAATAAGTAATAAAATAACAATGAATTGTCTCACGTACTGACTACTGTAAACCTACCTTTGCTTGCCCTGTGTGTATATATACTGTGTATTCATGTAAGGTCGTGTGTGTAGGTGTGCGTATATACAAATACATATGTACATATACGGCTTTCAAAGAACTTACTTGAGGTGGACTCCAGCCAGCAGTGTCTGCAGTGTTGTGGATGCGATGAACAAATTCACGTGGACTTCAGAAGTCCGGCAGAGAAAGGGATGGCACAGCCACTCTCTGAATGAGGACTGCCCTGATCCTTGTCTGGAGAGGCTTTTATTGGCTTTAATTTGCATAGGAGTACAGGTGTATATGGGAAGGTCATAACATTCAAAGAACTCTGAGGGCCTATTTTGAGTCAGGGTCAAATAGCTGAAGGGCCATAAAACTGGAGAACAAACTCACTTCCTGCTTAGACCCTTATCATTTAAACTGAGGGTATTAGCAAAGTAGGTTTCATAGGATTTTATGTATTCTTTCTTAGGCCTGATCATCCTAGGGAACTTGCCCCTTCCAGCACAGGGCCACACCCACCTCCAGCATTGTTTCAGGCTTAAGGCATTATTTCAGGCTTAAGTCAGGCAAGAGAAGTAAGGGAGCCAAGAGATTAGGAGACTTACTGCAGACAGAATGAGGACTCAGGCTATGTCAAAGCCAAGGGGTGAGTTCCATCACCTCCTTTTTCCATAGCCCCTCAAGTCCTTCCCTGAGGGCCCCTTCATGACCATGCCTGTCTTAGGTCATGCCTCCCTCGAGGAATCCTACCCATCATTGGCTAACCACTCATCCACCCGGGGCCATGCAGGGTGAAGTAAAAGGGGGCAGAGGCAGCATCCCTTCCAGGGAGATAAGCTTTTTCTCAGTGGTTTATAGTCCCAAGGTCTTTTACTCAGCCTTATCTATGGGGGTTACAGCTTCTGAAAGCAGGCAGGGCAGTTCCCAACACTTACTCTTCAGTTTGTCACACATCCACTTTCACCCCCCCACCCCTCCCTTACTGTCAAATCTTTCTGTTCCAAAAATTTCTCTGTATATCACAGTGTCTCTAGCATTGCTATGCATGGCTTGATTCTAGCTCTGACTGGCCAGATGTAAAAACAGTTTCAAAGTTTGAGCAAAGATAAGCTCGGACAAAGATTTTTCACATGAAACAAAGGCACTATAAAAAAATGGCCCACTGACTGTAGTCTTAAAGAATATTAGTGTCATACAAGACAGAAACAAGTTGGGCAGTTGTGCCAGAACCGAGGAGACTGCGGAGATGCAGTGAGTGAACGCAGTACATGCTCTGCGCCCTGTGCTGAGGGAAAACCGTGCAGGAGAGGATGCTTCTTGGCAGGTAAATTGACAAGACTAAAATGTGGACAATAGATTAAAGTCCTATTTTCATGTTAAATTTACTGAAGTTGGTAACTGTACTCTTGGTGTAAGGGGTGTTTTCTTTCTCAGGAAACACACTGGACTGCTTAGGAGTAAAGAGCCACGATGTACACACATGTTTTCAAATGTTCAGGGAAAAGAATAATGTGTCTATCATGCTTATAAAGAAAGCAAATAGAACAAAAATATTAATAATAGATGAATCTGCATAAAGCATATAAATATTTTTAGACTTTGTTCTGGGATTCAGTTAAGTTACTTGGAAACAGTCTGATGCTTTCAAATCTTGCTTTTAACATTTGCTGCCACGGACCGCAGTATTGCTCACTGTAAGGCTACTTACCGCCCACTACTGAAGCCAAGTGCACACTGTGTATTCTACCCAACACTCTGTGAATATTCCAGTTTTCTAGTTTTGCTAGTGTATTGGGTACTGTTCTGGGAACTGTTAGCTCTAATCAAAAATTTTAAGTGCTTTCTTCCATGACTTCAAGTAATTGCCTCACACATATGAGCTGGTCAGTACTTACCTGAGTACTCAACTCTCTGCAGCTCTCTGGAGTTTTCTGTCTGCCCAGCTCTCTTCTCTCTAGTATTCTTTCCCAAGAATGCTAACTACCCTGAACTCTAAAAAGCAATTCTGCAATTACAGAGTTGGCCAAGTTCTGCCTAGGTTTTCTTTCTCCACGCCTCAGCCTAGAAATCTTCCCAAGGCAGTAGAATGGGATGATCATACTTTGTATCTTTTGCTCATTTTTTGGTTGTTTTAGATAGGAGGGTAAATGCATTGTTGCTCCATCTTGGTTGGAAGCAAATGTCCTATACAATTTTGCATTGTACTTTGACTCAATGAAGTTTCACTGAGCATCCAATCTGGAACAGGAGCCGTTCATAAGGAACAACAACATCCAGTCATGTTCTGCTGATGATTTGGTGGTAACAGAGGATGGAGTATATTCAGGAAGTGATAAAAGTGTGGATTAGTTGGAGCTCTAAGAAAGTAGCAGATAAGAAACAAAGAGGTAGTTTGTGAAGAGTTATAAACAAAGTAAATTGCTGAATGAAGATTTGAATTAAAAATCCAAGTCCAAACCATGGCAACATTGCCTAAGTGCCCAAATCTGGGCAATCTTGAAGGACTCATGTTAGCTATTCCTGACACAAGCTATTGAGCTTCTGGACTCCGCAGGGATTTCTCCATGGAGGCAGGCACTACTAACATTTTCATAGCTTTTTGGGTTTTTTCCCACAGCTTTTTGGGTTTTTCTCACCTACTGGATGGGGATAAAAGGTTGAGGAATGAGTTCTGGACAAGGTAGAGGGGAGTGCCTGCTGGTTCTGTTTGACTAGAGTGTGCAGCACCCTCTCCCCCACCCTGGTTTCTCCCTGGTCCCTTCAGCCTCCCTCCCACCAAGACTCTTCACTCTCCATTCTGCACATCTTCTTCCCTTCCGTCTACGAGGCATCCTTGTTTAATGAAGTTCACTCCTCCTGCACGAAGGGTATGGATGAGAGTCCTGTTAGACTTTGGACCTATTGTATTAATTCTGCAACTTACAGTGACTGTATCTTTTTGTTAATATCTAATCCCAGGTGACTTTTGAGGCCCCATGCATTCCATGGATATTGGTGCCCACTGCTGACCAACACCAAGACCTAGAAACAGGAATTAGAAATACATTCAGAAGTCAAGAAAGAGTATTGCAGTGGCTCTAAACTTTGAGTCACAGTAGAATTACTTGCAATACTTTTCTAAAAAGCCCTAAGCCAGTGCCCTGTTTCCATTTTGGATTATTGGTGAGGATGGTTCCCAGGCATTGGTATATTTAAATAAACTCAGTGAGTTCTTCCACTCCCCACCTAAGACTGAGAATCACTAGAGTATTGGGTAAGTAAGGGTCACAGTTAGGAATATAACGGGTGCTAAAAATTAATTTGTTTAAAAGTAAGTGGTAAGGAGATTTATATTTACATCACACTAAGAGGACTGAGTAGAACATACGCCAGGCCCATATCTCTGAAGTGAAAAGACAGAGAACATTTTAGGAAGGGGCATGTATGAGATTAATTTGTAAGTCTTTGTTTTCCCATGAGTTGCAGTGTTATGTAATTTAAATCTGTTGACCAAAACATAAACAAAGTTAGCTACTCATCCTTGAGTAGGCGTACTTTTAAGGGAGAGAAGATCAAAGACCAGTCCAGTAGGGTGACAAGGTGTAGGAAACAGACACCAAGCATGGGAGCAGCAGTCGAAGAAACAGGAACTGGGGGGAGATAAGAGCTGTGAAATCTCAGCACCCTTCATAGCACCTTCCTTTATCTCCAGGAGCACCCGGAAATACTACTTGGAAAGCATTTCTTATTAAAGTGTCAATGAACAGCCAAGCTCAAGAAGACTTTTTGGTTGTAAATACAAAGCTTGAAATGACACTGTTAAAACAATAAAAAAAATAAAATGTTTCAACTTTTTGCCTCAGAAGAAAAAGAATTTAAAAAACAGGAATTTATTTCAGCATTAGCTGAGGTAGGAAGAATGTCAGTTAAGGTCAAATTAAACTCAATGTTACCGTAATACTTAACATAATTTTCTCAACTGGAATGTCAATTTTCCTCCGTTCAGCTCCAGGGACAAGGTCTGATGAAATATAAAGCAAAATAACATGACTGATTCTTTTATATCTAACATGGGTTACATTGGTCCTGCTTATGTCACCAAAAATATTCAGATTAGCTCTTTGTATTTTGCAAATAAATTTCTCTAAATATCAAAGAATCTTTATTATCTATACTACTTAATCATTTTATGTCATAATAGTAAAGTTTAAATGTTTTTTCTTTTTTATTGTATTTTTTCCATTACCATTTATCCCACTTATACTGCCCCACCCACCGCAACCACCACACTGTAGTCCATGTCCAAGTGTTGGCAACCACCCTGTCTGCTTTCAGAAGCTGTAACCCCCATGGCTGAGGCTGAGTAAAAGACCTTGGGACTATAAGCCACTAAGGAGAAAAACCTTATCTCCCTGGAAGGGATGCTGCCTCTGCCCCCTTTTACTTCACCCTGCATGGCCCCAGGCGGATGACTGGTTAGCCAATGCTGGGTAGGATTCCTCAAGGGAGGCATGACCTAAGACAGGCATGGTCATGAAGGGGCCCTCAGGGAAGGACTTGGGGGCTATAGCAAAAGGGGGTGATGGAACCTCACCCCTTGGCTTTGACATAGCCTGAATCCTCATTCTGTCTGCAGTAAGTCTCCTAATCTCTTGGCTGCCTTACTTCCCTTGCCTGACTTAAGCCTGAAACAATGCTGGAGGTGGGTGCAGCCCTGTACTGGAAAGGGCAGTTCCTTAGAGCTATCAGGCCTAAGAAAGAATACATAAAATCCTATGAAACCTACTTCACTAATACCCTCAGTTTAAATAAGGGTCCAGGCAGGAAACGAATTTGTTCCCCAAAGTTTTATGACCCTTTAACTATCTGACCTTGACTCAGAATAAGCCCTCAGAGTTATTTGAATGTTATCTATTGTTTAATCATTTCTGCCTGACGATGACTGATGAGCTTTACATATACACCCTATATTCCTGTGCAAATTGAACCCAATAAAAGCTTGTTATGGCAAGGGTGGAGGCACTCTCCTCTTGAGATAATGGCCAAGGTGCTCCTAGGCACTCTCCCCTTGAGAGAGTGGCTGTGCTGTCCCCTTTTTTCCTCCAGACTTGATAGTCCATGTGAATTCGTCTCATTTTATCCCCAACACTGGACCCCAGGAGCCAGGAGCCACATCATCCATGAGCCCTTTTTCCTGTTTGCTCAGTCCCTCCACCCCTAAGGGCCCTCTCCCAGAGCCGTCATCCTGCTCTCCATCTATAAGTCTGTCTCGATTTACTTGTTAGTTCAGTTTGTTCATGAGATTCCACATATGGAAAATAATGAGGATCACAGCAGGAATGCCAAGGGAGAAAAGAGGAGTGATTCAGAGAAAACCAAAATCAAACAAGTGTGTTCAGACCATAATGCAATAAAAACCATTTTAGGATGTAGACAGACGCCAAAGTTAGCCATGTGCCAAGGAGAGCAAGAAAAAAGAGTCCAAAAGGTAGGGAGTGGCAAGCTGTCCATGTGCAGGCATGAGACACATCGCTGAGGAGGTGACATTCGAATCAGTGAAAGCCTGCCACATGGATCGGCAGTGCACTGGGTGGGGTGGGAGGTGCTGAAGGGAGTCCTGGCATGTGGCCATTCCAGCTCCTGCAAAATGAGAGGCATGAGAGATGTACTCATTGTCCCTTTCTTTGTAAAATATTTTCTAATAGCTCCTCAATCTTACTAGATTCCTTATGCTGTATATTATCCTACATTCATAATTTGTTGTAGTACTTGTATGGTGAGTTATAATTTATTTGATGACAGCTTTGCTGGGTATGGAGGAAGCTAAGGTTTCTAGCTTGGCTGATGGGTCCCATTTCTGTCCAGCAGCTTTCAGGAGTGGGAACAGGTTCAAGGATATAAGATTAAACTGGCTTTGGACATCTTGATTTTGAGGTGGCAGTGGGATATTTGTGGGTAAAGGTCCAAAACACAAGTGGGATCATGGACCTGGGGCTCAGGGAAGAGCTTGGATGTAATTGCCAAATCAGTGACAGCTGACAGCTTGGCAGAGGGTGAAGTGCCGCCAGAGAAGGGGCACCTCAACACAGTGAGCGCTGAGCCCCAAGTGCAGCCTGTCCTCAGAGGGAGGAGCAGAGGGAGGAGCAGTGGTGGAGGGGAAGACAACTAAGAGCATGTGTTTCGAAGTTGTCTGCAGGCTCAAAGGTGCCTGGGGTACTTATGTACACGATGGGATTCCTGGGCCCAGGTCAGATCTTCAGAATCGGAAATGCTGGGAGTGACACCTGGGATCTAACCTTTAATGAGCTTCTCAGGTTATGACAGCCACTGTTATAGAAAGAGGTGCTACCGAGTCTAAGACAGAAACCTTTCTCAAGGAAGAAGTGCCTAATAATTTCAAATTTTATTAAAAAGTCAAATTTCATAGAAAAATCTAATAAAATCTGCATTGAAAACTGACCAGTGAGATTTTGCAATTGGTTGATTTTTGGTGTCCTTACTGAGATCAAATTTTGTACAACAGTGGAGGCAAATGCTACATTTCTTTCTAGATCGTAACTCTTTTTTTTTATCTTTGAAGAAAAACATAGGGGGTAATTTTTTTGAGCCTTAAAAATCTGTGCTTTTCTGCTACTTTTTAGAAATTTCACACTTTTTTATTTCTATAGCATCACGTCACCTCCCTCTAAGAAACATCAAACCTATTTCCTTTGGTCATGTAGACATGTTAAATTAACTTTTTTAAAGAAATCACTTTTGCAATTTTTTCCTTACTTTTATTTCAAAGATAAGAATTTCTTTTTTCTTTTTTTAAAGATTAAGAATGCCATTAAAATGTGTTCTAATGCTAGAGTCTGCTTATTATTTGTTCTTCTGGAACCTAGGTATCAATTTCAAGTTTCCAGAGTATTTTTAAGTTCTGGAAAGTTTTCTTCAATTACACTTTTGATAAATTTCTCCCATTTGTTCTGTATTCTTCTTTAGGAAATTCAATTAATCTTGGGTTGCTTCTTTGTGTCCTATCTTGTATAACTTTGTCATCCACTCTTGAACTGTCATTTTATTATTTTCTTTTACAGTCTGTATATGTTCAGAGTCTATTTTCTGTTCTTTGAATCTGTTTTTGAAACATTAATCCTACTACTCATGATTCCAGTCAGTATCTGTTTTATCATGGAATTTGTCCTGATCTCTCCTTATTTCATAATGTTGCTCTGATCTTCCATCTCCCTGAAAATGGATTACAGATATTCTCATTAGGTTAGATGCTTCATTCTTCTGATTCATGAGGAAAACCTACATGATGGATTAGAACTGGTTGAAGCACAGATTTGTTTCTGCCGTCTTCTGTTTTTTTGGCATTGCTACTTTCTCATAAGGGTCAGATAGCTTTTCCTTCCTCTAGTTTACTTTGACATTCTTGGTGATTTGGTCATAGCCATTGCCCTGGTCGTGCCTGCTGTGCCCTCTGAGGGCCGATGGGGGCCTGGAATGCAACATGCAGCTGGCTGGCCCATCTAGCAAGAAGCCTTTAGTGAGAAGGCACTTCTTTCTAATTGTCACAGACATTCTGATTCTTACAGTACTATCAATGGCTCTTGTTGTCCACATGGAAAATTGCTTTAAAACTTCATTCTAGTAACTTGCTTTTAGTAGAAGACTACACATTCAAGGCTGAGCCTCCCTGCAAGCTGTGTAGCAGGTCAGTGACCAGGAGTAATACCAGAGAACCACTCACTTCCAGCCATTTCATGTGCTTCCTGGCAGATTTTCTACTTCAAGGCATACTGCATTTTTCACTATGGTCATCTGTTTTAAGAAATTCAAGTACCACCTTGACTGGTGTGGTTCAGCTGGTTGGACATTGTCCCACAAACTGAAAGGTCACTGGTTCTGTTCCCAGTCAGGGCACATGCCTGGGTTGTGGGCCAGGTCCATAGTCAGGGCACATATGAAAGGCAACAGATCGATGTTTCTCTTGCACATTGATGTTTCTTTCCCTCTCCTTCTCCTTCTCTTTCCCTCTCTCTAAAAATAAATAAATAAAATCTTTCAAAAAAGAAATCCAAGAATCATTTTTAAAAGGATGTTAACTCTTCTTTATATGAACACTAATCCCCTTCATGAGGTTGCTGCCCTCATAACCTAAGCATCTGCCAAAGGCTCCACTGCTTAATACCATCATATGTGGCCATCAAAGTTTCAACGTAGACAGTACGGAGTGAGACACAAACATTCAGACCATAACAGACAGACAGTGGATGAGTAGTTGGCTGGAGTTCGGTGGTAGTGAGAGAGTGACTGCTGATGGGCACAGGGCTTCTTTTTAGAGCTTCTTTTTAGGATAAAAGTGTGCTGGAATTAGTGGTGATGGTTGCACAGTCCATGAATATACTGAACTCACTGAACTGCATACTTTAAATAGGTGAGTTTTGTAGTTAGTGAGTTATATTTCAATAAATCCATTGAAAATGTATCATAGACATTTCACCAGTCATTGCTGTAGTTGCAAAATAACATTGCATAATATACATTCAGTATAATTTATTTTATCATTCTTATGTAATTGGATTCATATTTTTCTGGTCTCTTTTGCTATTAACAGCAATTCTTTAATAAATATAACTGTGGGTATATATTTTTACTTGTGTTAGATAACTATAACTAAAATTGTTGGATCAAACCCCATGTTCCTCTTTAACTTTAATAGATGTGGCCAGATTTAATTTAAGGAAAAAAATAGCGACTTCCGGTCAAGATGGAGGCATACGTAGACACACTGTGCCTCCTTGTACAACCAAAAGGACAACAAATTTAAAAACAAAAAACAACCAGAACTGACAGAAAATCAAACTGTATGGAAGTCTGACAACCAAGGAGTTAAAAAAGACACACTCATCCAGACCAGTAGGAGGGGCAGAACTGGGCACTCAGAGAGGGCTGTGCAAGGCTGCGGCTGGTGGACCCGGCACCAGATAGTGGAGCAGAGTGTGCAAGGCTGCAGCTGGCCAGCAAGACTGCGGCAGTGGCTAGTGGAGCAGGCAATCCCACATTTGTGTGCAGATAAATCGGGAGGAACAACTGGGGAGTAAGACAGACCACACAACCCAGAGCTTCAGCACGGGGAAATAAAGCCTCAACTCAGATTAAAAACACCTATGGGGGTTAAGGCGGCAGCAGGAGAAATTGCCACCCTCACAGGAGAGTTCATTGGAGAGTTCTAGAATGTACACAAGGCAACCCACCTGAGAATCAGCACCAGAAGGGCCCACTTTGCTTGTGGGAAGCAGGGGAAGTGACTGAAAGCCAGAGGAGAGTGGAGCAAGCACCATTGTTCTCACTCAGACCCCACCCCCACAAACAACGTCTCAACTAAGTGACATAGGTTACCCCGCC